>CATIWJ010412955.1:0-10282 GCA_949640765.1 Croton laevigatus
AATCAAAAACACCAACTCTTCAAGTATGTAGCTGAAATATGCAGAACCAAGATAGAAAATGAGTATGTTGGGTTTTCTGCAACACCTGCAGCCACTGCTTCTGGTAAAAAGACCTATTTGTACTTCAACAACAGAGACTTCAGCAAGCTCTAGGCCTTTATGGGAGACTCTATCCTTTCATTAATTGAAAGTTGATAAATGAAGATTGAAATGAAGTTATAGGCCTTCATCCGCAAGGAGGTGAAAAACCAAAATTTATTGTTAGCTATAGTTGAAAGAATGAATCATCACTAGGGTATTTCTTAGTACTTAATGTAGGAAATTTCTGTAATAAAGGTTTAAGCACATTTATTATACATAACTGTTAAGAAAAACAATAAAGAAAAGTTAAAATTTCAATAAAGATAAAAAGCTGAAGGGTTTGATTCAATTTCCATTGCATAATTCATATTCTAATTACTATGGAAGCAAAAGAAACAAATTGCAAATAAATGGAAACAAATTCCATTCATGTTCAGTTTACATTTATTTTCAATGCCTAAAGACGTCTTTCACAAACAGCATAGACAAACCTCAAAGGCTACACCAGGTGATACATTGTTTTTATATTTAGCTCTAGTTTTTGGTATCGACAAAGCGAGTTGTTACTGATGAGATCTGCATTTCAGCATCAAAGCATTATCTTGGCCACATTGCAACTTTTGAAATATGTTTGATCTTGTAACTCTCTTCACCCAATAATCGCCATCTAACGTCTTTATGTACTGTTGGGATATCAACCCAAGTCTCACATCGAAAAAATAAGGAAGAATCACCTTGAATATAAGTGTCCATCCAACTCCATTAGTATGAGACCTTTTGGAAGGAGCCCAAAAATAAATCCGTGTGGGCTTGGCCCAAAGCGGACAATATCATACTAATGTGGAGTTTTCGGTGGTGTTCACAGTCCCAACAAGTGGTATCAGAGCCCAGGTTCGGAAATGGAGCGGGTGGTGGACTGCGTTGTTGCGATTGGAGATCTGTGTTCGGTGACTTGTGTCGAAAGTCTTCCTGATGTAACGGTGGTCAGGCGACGTGTCCCATTGGTTGATAAATGGTGGTACAAGGCGAGTGGATTATCGCTGGAGGGGAAGGGCCATGTGCTGCTATGTGGTCCTTGGTTTGAGAGGAGGATTGTTGGGATATCAACCCAAGTCCCACATCGGAAGGAGCCCAAAAACAAATTCGTGCGGGCTTGGCCCAAAGCGGACAATATGATACTAATGTGGAGTTTTCGGTGGTGTTCGCAGTCCCATGTACATTAAACAAATTCAATTCTTCAAGTGTAGTAATACTCTCCAACCCTTCAGGGAGAAATCTAAACTTCATACAGTTTCTAAATTCATTATATCTTAAACTCAGAAAAACTCCATTTACTATTTCTGTCCACTCTACTAGTAACCACTGTGAAGAAATCACAGGATATTCTAGCTTAGGGAACCCACCTGCATCACAAAACTCTTTCCCTATGCACTCTACTTTATAAGCATCGTGTAATGTAAGAAGCTTTAATTTGGGAAGATGTTGAATGGCAGAAGATGGGTTCTCTAATAGGTTGGAATCGGATAAATATAATGCAGTGAGATTTTCCATGGAGGCAAGCCAAACAGGCATTTCAATAAGGGCACCTTTGAAACTGAGATCTTGAATGAAAGGTGGAAGAGAGAATGATCGCAAATCTGGAAGTAATGAAGAATCCAAAAGGTGTGAGTCTGCCGCTTGTAAAGACAATGAGACAAGACTTTCCATCTTCGCAATGGCTGCAAATAGTTCAGTAGCATGATCTTCAGACACACGTAGAACACTGAGTTAGCGCAGTTGGGTTAAGAAGCTCAGTTCATCGGCTATGCCTCCTCCAACATATACACCATCCAAAGTATGAAAATTTTTCACTGTTCCAATACTCCCACTTGGAACTCTTGTTTTTGGACATTAGGACATGTCTCAAAATTTGAATATTGAACACTTGTCTAGGCAATTCTTTGAGCCATCCACAGTCCCTTATATCCAACGATTGCAACTTTTGAAGATTTCCTAGTGTCAATGGAAGTTCATCCAATTCTAACCATAACAAGCTTAGATAACTTAGATCAACCAAATCACCACCTTCTTCTGGTAATCTCTCTATCCTTCCATCTAAATCTAAAACTAATAGATGTTGCAACTTGCAAATAGCTTTCATATATGCCTGAGAAAGGCCATTAGTTCTAGAATTGAAAGATGCTTAACGTCTATCAGCAGTAATAAAAAATAGGGAATGAATTTGAAGGTTTCCAAAGACCGGAGCAACATCCTTCTCATCACGCACTTGAAGAATTATCTGAGGCTCATCTGGAATCCAAAATTGAGATAAACAGTGGAAGATAGAAAGGAAACACAAAATAAATGATAACATGCTGGTTGAGGCTGCTTCATCGGTGGCGACGTTCGTCAGAGCGAGGGGAACTTGCGGTGGTGACAATGTGGTGGTGGTGAGCGGTGGATAAAAAAGAGTGAGAGGAAGAAATGAAAGGTTGGTTTGTCTGTATTTATTGTGCAAAAGTCTGTGAAATTATTATGTAAAAGTGTGAGAAAATTTATTTATTGTTCTATTTATATTATTAGCTAAAAAGTCATGTAAAGTAATTAAAAGTTTATTATCCGTAAAAGTCACTGACTTTTTGAATACCTACAGACTTTGAATGACTTTATAAAAATTCTAATTAAATACCGAGAGACTTTTATAGATTTTTTAAAAGTATTTAAAAGTCGTAATTGAATATCAGGTGAGTTTTATAAAGTTTATAAAAGTCATAATCCAAAATCACCTTACTTTTAAAATCATTAAAAGTCATTAATTCTCCTAAATTCATCGAGAGTTTGATTGACCTTTTTTTGGGTTCGATTCGAAAAGCTCAAAATTCAATGCGAATGAGCTCTCCCGTCCTACTATTTAGCATAACTTCCAAGGATTATATGTTTTGTTATAGAAGGATGTTTCTCTAGGGTTCATGAGGAATTTGGTGCCAATTATTTACCTATTTTGGGGTTATTGTAAACTTATATATATATATATATAACAATTGATTGGACTCCATTGTTATTAATATTCGATTAGACCTCTTAGTTTTTATAAATAAATACTAGTACATATGAGCCATATATAGAAATATATATGAGCTATATGTCAGTATATATGGTACATATGTCAGTACATATTGATGCATATGCCATTACATATTGATACATATGCAAGTACATATGACAGTGGTATATATGCGTATCTGCTTCTCCAAAAAACCCTAGCCACCATTATTATTGCTCTCTCCTACATAAGCAACAACACAATTCAAAAGTCAACATACCATCTCTTCATATACACAAAATCCAAATGAAAAATCAAAACAAAAATGGAAATCCAACCAAAATCAAATAAAATCAAAATGAGGGAGGAGGAGAAGAAGAAGAATAACTTCAACTCTAGTGTTACATATGGTACTAAAATATGCACCAGTGGTGCATATGCCAGTACATATATATGTACCAATGGTATATATGGTACATACAATAGCTTTCTTCCAAAAAAAAAAAAGACTCTAGCTACCATCTTCTCCATGAACAATAACACAATTTGAAAATCAACACAACAATCACTTCAAAAATACAAAATATGAAAATCAAAACAAAACCAAAAATCCAAACAAAAATCGAAAGGGAGGAGGAGCACGAGAAGGAAGAAGGAGGAGGAGGGGAGGAGAAGAAGAAAATCATAAAAGGAGGAGGAAGAAGAAGAAGGAGAAGGAGGAGGACGCTGCGGTAAAAGAGGAGGATGAGGCGGTGGTGGTGGCACTGGAGGAGGAGTAGGAGGAGGAGGAGGATGAATACGCTGTGTTCTTCCCTATTTTTCTTCCCTTTTTTTCCTTGTTTAATTAAAGAAGTAAAAAAGTATTTTTAACTACCAAGGTGTTATTTACTTAATTTTGAAAAACTGGTGCTATTTACCACATTCAAACTTGAAAAGTGCTATATACTGCCATCTCCCATTGGCCGATAACATTAAAAAGGTCCATGTACTACTTATTTTTTATACATTAGCACCCTAAGTAAAAAAAATCGCACTTTGAAGCCCTCATACTACGTATTTTATATACGTAAATAGGGGTGGGCAAAACCAAACTGCAAATCGGAACCGAACAGAACCGAACCAAACCGAATAAATCGGTTAACCGAGTTTTTGGTTCGGTTTTTGGTTTCTAAAATTTGTAAACCAAATTTTCGGTTCGTAAGATGGTATGAACCGATTTTCATTACATGTAAAATTCGGTTAAAACCGAATCCAAACCGAAATAGAACTGAAATTCGGTTAAAACCAAATTTCGGTTCGTTTTTCAGTTTATAAAATTTATATTCGGTTTTGAACCGAAAATCAGTTTGATTCACCGAACCGAACTGATTTTGCCCACCCCTACGCACAAACACCCTCTGTTCAATAGATAACAATGTAAATGTTACAAACGGATGGAAGGCGCAAGGAAGGCTTTTGTCTAAGAAAACGTTTTTAAAGCCTTCCACGCACCCTCCGCCCGTTTGTGCCATAGTCATTGTTATCTATTAGACGGAGGGTATTCGTGTATACAAAATAGGTAGTATGAGAGTTTCAAAGTGCAAATTTTTTATTTAGGGTGCTAATGTATAAAATGTTGGTAGTACATGGACTTTTTAATGTTATTGGCTAATTTAAATAACTTATATTGTTTTTAGAAGGAAGTTTCCACATATCTGAGTAATTTTGGATGACTATGACTGCAAATTGTTATTTCCCAGTATAATGTCCGAAAGGAAACCTGTATGGTTTAGTAATAGTAATATTTGGTTAAGAGTTTGATCATATATGTTGTTTATTTTGTTAATTTTTCTACATTACATGTTTTCTTTAATTTTTTTTTTTTAGTTTTTAAAAAACATTTTTTAGATAAAATAATTTTTAAATTTTCTTTATTTTTAAAAATTTTATATTTTAATTTTGTAAAAAAAAATTTGTATAGTTTATAATCAATATATTATGTAAGTTACTGTATGGAAGTTACAATTTTTCCAAGTGACTGCCATCATTCCAATCAATTATATACTTGACACTTTGAAGAATTAGAGAATAGCAATAGAAACATGCATTAAAAATAAGTGATTTATAAAATTAGGTAAATTTACTATTTCATCCTGATGTTTGATCAATGCTATTATTTAGTTACTCAATTTTGATATAATCATTAAAAAATTCATATCCTTTTGGTATTATAATGTTATTTCATGATTTTGTTCAATTTTTAGGAGTATTGTTGAAATTTTTTGTTGGAATTAATTAATTAATTTAGTATTAATTAATTAAATATCCGCCCATGACTTATGGATCATGGGTGGACCCAATAATGATGGGTTGTTGGGTTAATGGGTAACCCAAAAAACCCATCACCTATATAAGCATCCCTAATAAGAAATTAGAAAATAGAAATATACGAAGAACTTACGTTCTTTCGTTTCCCTCAGCCGTTTCTCCCAAACATTCCAATTTCTTCCTCAAAGCTCTTAGATTGTGAAACTGCGCTATAGGACTTTATGTTCTATAGACGGCCTAGTGTACTCGATTCATCGCTTCCGCACGTGGGAAATACGTTCGTCGATTTCGAGGTATTTACCTATTCCCAACTGTTTTATTTATATTTGTTATAATGAAATCCTTCATGCATAATCGCTTGCATTGCACATTAGCTCAAATGGAACATCCCATCTAGGTGGCTGAATTATTGGGGCTGTCATGAGCTTCTCCTTGAGTTCATCAAATGCTCTTTTGCATGACTCATCAAAATTAAATTTCATCTCTTTTTGCAGCAGTTTGCACGAGGGCTGAGCAACTTTCGAGAAATCCTTGATGAAGTCCCGGTAAAAACCTGTATATCCAAGAAAAGAGCGAACTTCCCACACACTCACAAGGTAAGGTAAAGATTTAATAACATCTATCTTAGCCTTATCAACCTCAATTCCCTTAGAAGACACTACATGATCTAAAATTATGCCTTGATCAACCATGAAGTGGCATTTTTCAAAATTTAAAACTAAATTAGTTTCAATGCAGTGTTATTACACTTTGCCTAGGCTGATCAAACATGTTTCAAATGCCTCACCATACACTGTAAAATCATCCAAGAAAATTTTCATGCATTCTTCTACAAGGTCAGAAAAGATACTCACCATACACCTTTGAAATATGGCCGGAGCATTACAGAGCCCAAATGGCATCCTTCGATATGCAAAGGTGCCAAAGGGGCAAGTGAATGTAGTCTTTTACTGGTCCTCTGGGGCAACCAAAATCTGATGGTAACCAAATAGTAGTGAGATTTTCTTGCAAGCATTTTATTTAATTGGTTAATAAATGGAAGCGAAAAATGATCTTTTCTAGTTACAGAATTTAATTTTCTATAATCTATACGAACCCTCCATCTATTTTGGACATGTGTATTCACCATCTCACCATCTTTATTTTCTACAGGCGTTGGGCCTCATGAAGTTTTGGGAGAAAAATGAAGAAGAAAGCAACGTGTTAAAACCGATTGTTGAACCAGCTTCGTTCAAGCTTTATTTCTTTAATTTCTAGTCATTTTTCATCAAATTTGAAGCCATAGATCGATAGAGGGTGAAAAGATGATTCCAATGGTACCTCATTTGGCCATTTTCGTCACCGGAATCAAGAGAAATGACAAGTTAAAATTTCGGCCGGCGAGAGAAAAATCTGCAGCTTGAAGCTGAAGATTGAAGACAACCAAACTCAGTTTGGTCCTTCTCTATTTTCTTAAGTAATTGACCCTTAAATGTAATTTATCTTTTCAATTTAGTCCAATAGCTTAATTAATTAATTAAATTATAATTATTTTGAGAATTAATAAATTTAGGGACTTAAATAAATTATAAGACAGTTATAATTAAGTCTAAAACATTGTGAAATTTATTAAAATAGTTTAATTTGGTATAAAAATAATTGGAGGCCTATTTAATTAATATCTAGACATTTAATTAAAAATAATTAATAAGGATCCAATTAAATTATTATTAATGATAAAATAAAAAAATTTAAATAGAAAATAAAAGGAAAATATTTAGGCATAGTCCAGTATATTTACAAGTTTTAGTTGTCTGGGAGGCTAGCCGGAGTTGTAGAGTTGCACTGTTTTATTAACTTAATTTTTTTAATATCGAAAACGTCTTTTTTATTTTTAAAAAAAAAAAAATACCGCTTATGTTCCTCCTTCTTCTTCTTTCATCTATTCTTCCCCCTCTTTTCTTGTTACTTCATCTATTCTTTACTGGACGTTACTACTTGCCAGCCACCGCTGCTGCCAGAAAAGTGGGCCCCTCTTCCCTCACAGGCTGGGTACGCCACTGACTGTCACTCCGGTTTTCTTGGGAACAACCTGAACCGGACTTACCTATGTGCTATCCGAAATAGGATATATAATTCCAGCATCAAGTAGCATCAAAATCTCTTTTTTAACTACCTCCATCATGGGTGGATTCAATCTTCTTTGGGGCTGCCTCGCCTCCTTGGCTCCATCCTCAAGCAAAATTCTGTGCATGCAAGTAGTGGGGCTGATTCCCTTCAAGACAGCAACTGTCCATCCTATTGCTTCCTTGTATTTCTTCAACAACTTAGTTAGTTGCTCTTCCTGCACAAGTGTGAGTTTATAAGAGATAATCACAGGTAAAGTATTCTGTTCACCCAAATAAATATATTTCAAATGTTTGGGTAATTCTTTCTAATAAAGAAAAATAATTCCCTATATTACTCACCAAATATTAGCTGTCATGATAATACTTTATGTATATATTTGTCTTAATCTCCTCCTTAATTCTCTCCATGTAATTATGTTGTAATCCTATTTTAGTCTAGCTGCCTTTTATATATCTCTGCTATATGTATATATATACCTTCTATATGAGAATAATATATCAGACTTTCTAATCAATCTTCCCCTCCACCTCCACCTCACCCAATTACCCGTCTACGTAACAATATTCGTAAACCCATTAATAAACTAAATCTCCATGTTTCTCTTCAACCTACAATCGCCGAGCCTACAAAGATCACCCAAGCATTGAAAAGCCAAATTGGGCATAATGCCATGCAAAATGAATATAATGCCTTGCTAAAAAAGAAAACTTGGGATCTTGTTCCTTCCTCTCCCTCACAAAATCTCATTGGTTGCAAGTGGGTTTTCTGGACAAAGTATAACCTGGACGGTTCCATCAAGTGACACAAGGCTCGTCTAGTAGCCAAAGGGTTTCATCAACATCACGAACTAGACTACGCTGAGACCTTTAGTCATGTTGTTAAACCAGCTACTGTCAGAACAATTCTCTCAATAGCCATAACCAAATGGTGGTCTCTACGTCAAGTTGATATAAATAATGCGTTTCTCCAAGGATCACTCATGGAGGATGTTTATATGGTTCAGCCACCTGGTTTTGTTAGTCAATCTCACCCTACTCATGTCTGCAAACTTTGTCAAGCTCTTTATGGGCTAAAACAAGCTCCACGAGCCTAGTACAATGAACTCAAGTCATATCTTCTTACTCTCGGGTTCAAAAATTCTCTCTGACTCATCTCTATTCACTTACTGCTACGCTTTCGATGTCATCTATCTACTTGTCTATGTTGATGATATCATCATCACAGGCTCAAATCTAACTCAACTTACAGCTTTCATCTCTAAATTTTCCTCTCATTTTTCTCTTAAAGACCTTGGTAACCTGTCCTATTTCCTTGGTGTTGAAGTGCTGTCTCATCCTCATGGTATCTTTCTTAGTCAACACAAATACATTCAAGACCTTCTATCCCGTGCTCATACGTCTAATGCCAAAACTGTCCCCACCCCTATGGTCACTCATCCATCCCTAACCATGCATACTGGAACACCCCTAGCAACCCCACGGAATACTGAGCACTTGTGGGAAGTCTACAATATCTATCTCTAACCAGACTTGACATATCGTTTGTTGTGAACAGGTTATCTCATTATATGTATAAACCCACTGAAGACCATTGGGATGCTCTCAAACGACTACTGCGATATCTTGTAGAAACTACTACACATGGTTTACTACATCATCGCAACTCACCACATACATTACATGCCTTTACAGATGCTAATTGGACAGAAGATAAAGATGACTATATTTCTACAACAAGCTATATTGTATACTTGGGTCGAAGTCCAATATCATGGAGTTCTCACAAACAACATACTCTTGCTCGCTCATCAACCGAAGCGGAGTATAGAGCTATTGCTGCGACAACTGCTGAAGTTCTGTGAGTGCAAAATCTACTTCGTGAACTTGGTCAACTACCCATCAACAGACAGGTCATTTACATTGATAATATGGGTGCCACATATGTTGCTGCAAATCCAAAGTTTCACTCCAAAACGAAACACTTGAGGCTTGACTATCATTTTGTTCGAGAAAATGTTCAAAGTCAAAATCTTCGTGTTACATACATTTCCAACAATGAACAATTAGTTGATGCTCTCACTAAGCCACTCGCTAGAACTTGCTTCCATGAGCTCCTATCCAAGATTGGACTCATTATCCGATCGTCCATTTTGCGGGGGCATGATAGAGAAACATAATTCCCTATATTACTCACCAAATATTACTGTTATGATAATACTTTCTGTATATATTTGTCTTAATCTCCTCCTTAATTCTCTCCATCTGTAATCCTATTTTAGTCTAGCTGCCTTTTATGTATCTCTGCTGTATGTATATATATATACCTTCTCTATGAGAATAATATATCAGACTTTCTAATCAATCTTCTCTATTCTTCTTTTCTTACACTTTCAACTCCAATGTTGGTGGTTTCACTAAGGATGGCAGTATTTTGGAAGTTTTCCTTGCAAGCTCCACTTTTGGTACTTATCCCACCATATTGTTCACTCAAAATTATACTATACAAAAGTGACCCGCAAGTATACAGGGTGATCGTAGTATTTTGGTAGCAACCAAGATCGTATTCATTCAAGGAATTGCAAATTGAAAGTAAAATAATTTAAGAAATAATTACTATTTTAAAATTTGTAAAATGAATAGCGAAAACTTGAAATTAAAAATAACCAACGACAAAAGGCAATTAATAAATTAAGAGAAAATAATTCGCTTTGAATTGGAAAATGAAAATTTTAAATTGGCAATTAAAATTAAATGACAACGAAAA
>CATIWJ010413040.1:0-41643 GCA_949640765.1 Croton laevigatus
TAAGCTTTTTATTGTATTTGAATTATTCTATTAGCTTAGCTCTACTGCTATATAAGTGCAGAAATTACGTTTATTTGTATCTATCAATAAAAGTTCATTTCGTTTTCCTTAATTTTTTACTAGTTGCTCATTTTTCTTCTATTATCACATTATTTTATAGGCCTATAATCTCATAGAATTACAATGTTTTAAATTTATCAATTTTTATACTAGAATTATAAATAAAAATAGTTTACGATTCAAATCAAGTTTTATTGTAAATAGAAAATGCACAAATTACTCTCATTTAAACTAATGGTTTATCAAGTTTAGTTAGAGCCTAAAATTATAACAGCTTCTCTCAGGCACATTAAATACTTTTTTCGATGGAGCTTTAGTGTTAAGTAAGGCAGTGTTTTGGACTAGGAGTAAAGGCTTTCAAGAGGTAATATTTCAAACAGATTCACTCACAACCGTTGGTTCAAACATTGTAAAATCCACTGCAACCAGAGGTTCCTATTTAGTAGATATTATTCTTAATTTAATACATATGTTTAAGCACTTTGCACAGTCCTTTGTTTCTTTTGTCCGAAGATTAAGGAATGGTGTGGCTATCATTTAGCCGCAACCAGTCATTCTGGTCTACAGGAATGGAGTGATGTCCCTCAAAAAAGTCAAAAAACTAAGGACTCAAATCTCACTGGGCATTGAAGTGAAAAAGAAACAATAACGTGTATGGCAGCTAGCTAGTGATTTACTTGACTCTTTTCCCGACGACTTCCAATTTCACTACTAATGGTCCACTACCACTACCAAGTAAACCCACCTTCTTCCCCCCTTACCATTCTCTCCCTCACCTTCTTCTACATCTCTACTTATCATTTCTTATTTTTTCATAACCAAAATGAGTTCATTAATAATAATTGTAGTTTATTCAAGAAATTCTTCAAAAATCAATATAAGCACTGCTACAAATTTCACTACATATACAGTTCAATTAATTCTTCATTTTCAACCTAAGTGGGCTAACAACCAATCATGGATATCCACAAATGAAAACCATGGATAATGCTCAACTATTTTTATATTATTATTATTATTACTCGACAGTATTATTTGAAATTAAAATGTTGTTATTTCGTACATTGACATAGTTTGCTAAATATGTAAGAATAGTATTAGAGTCAATTACCAGCTAGAAGTGCAGTGCATCACCTGATTAGGTTTGTGTTTGTGTATCACAATGAGGACGTTGTGCGCAAAAGATGAGAAGCTTGTGAAATCTCACATCGAATATTAATTAAGATTTGATATGATATATAAGTTAAACTTCCTAACTATTTAGTAAACTTGGGTTAACTATTTTAGGTCAGTGCGTTTGGGCTTAAGCAGTTGACAAAGGCAATTAAATGGATTATTTTGGAAGTTGTGCGTACGCCGATTGAGGCCTCCATATTGGATCATGACAAAATGCTCCACCTGACTGAGGGAAAACATGCTGCCACCTCTAAGGGTCTTAAACAACAATCCAAACGTTTTTCAATATGAATCAACATATCATGCACGTTACACCAAGTAAAGTGATACCTTAATAACCCAAATCAAGTATATTAATAAAAACTATGTATGGTTAAAAATCAAATATAACCAATTAGTTTAAATAGTTATTTCATTTCAAACAAGAAATTAGACTAGTAATTAAAGCAAATTTTGATTCATTTAGTAGAACCTCATTTGATTCTGCTAATTACGAAAAGGTCAATGTCATGCGACTTTATTGATCAAACAAATTGACAATTAATCGAATGTAAGATTATTAAATTAGTGGAGTAGCCATGTTATAGTTGACAATTACAAATTAGTAGCATGCCTTAGTAATTGCCTAAATTTTGCTTATTTTTGATGTTTTCAAAGGAAACAACGGAAGTGTTCAATGAATATATAAAAAAAAAAACACCTAAAGTCATTCTTTTCATAATTACCATCACATTTACAAAAAAGCAAAATCTCAACTTGGAGTGGAGTACCCCTACATTCCACTTATAATGATATGATAGAAAGCTGCAATTCTCATAATAATAATTCCCAACTTTGCTCTTTTTGACACTTTTTTGTGCTTTTCATCTCTTTTTATGATCATATATTTGCCTAATCACCGCCCAATCTCAAATCACTCATATCAGCAGCATGCTTTTTTTTCCCCCAAGATATAAGCAGGGCCATCTCATAAGAGCCGTGCAAAGTATCAAAATTAGGCATTGGACCGTATATGTAGATTATGATATGTATTATTAAAATGAATAAAAAATATGTATTTTAAAATTAGCTTAGTGGAAGAGGCTTGTAAAAATAAATTATGTGTCCTAGGTTCAATCATAAGAGTATACATTTTAATGCTATTTTTTTCAATTTTTTTTTAAAAAAAGTAAAATGCTTTAAAATTTGAAAGCACTAAAAAATTAAGGGCGATCACCTTGTATATACTAAAAGACGGGCCTAGATATCATTAGCATGCTTCATTTCAATTAGGGGCTATGATTAATTAAGGGATTCAAAAATTAAAAGCTAATAATGATTTATGTATATATGTACTTCTAAGATTTGAGATTATGGCCCAAATTTTCTAGTACTTCTTAAGTTAGTGAGGAAATTTTCTTTTATGAAAAGCAGATTTTTTTTTTTTTTTTTTTTTTAACATAGGTATTTTAGTCACATACCCGAAGGATGAGTTTATATTTAGCTTGGGGATCGAACTGGGGAGTATGTCTTCACTTTTGCTAATCTTTTCCACCACACCAGGGACCGTTCCCCTATAGCAGGATGAGAAGGGGGAAAGAAATGAACTACATAAATTAACGCATGAACTATAAATAAACTTTCAAATGGAATTTCAAATTTTATGGATGACCAAATTGATTACTTGGACTTCTTGAAATTATAACAAATACACCGAGTTGAAAAATAAATAAATGTATGAAATTATTTGAGAAGAGGAGCGTGAGATGTAAAAACTGCGTCGTTTGTGAAATATTAACAGTTCATCAAAAGGTTTAAGAGTTGAAAGCGGTTGAAATAGCTAATTCTCAAAAATTTCCCAATGGTGGCAAGGCAACTCAAAATTAGAGCATTATCTTATTATTCTCCATTATCATCTTCAACACTTAGATTGACTTTTCTTTCTCATTATCTTCTTTTTTATTATCATCATCTACGCTGCGCTCATTTCTTAAGAAAAATCTTTCACATCTTTTGTGTTAGTTTGTAATATCAGCAACAGCTTGATGTGGTTGATTTTATGAATTTATGAGTATAGCTACTAATTTGATAAGGAGAATTTACTATGCCAACCTTAATTATTCCACCTAATCAATCTTTTTAATTCACGTTTACATAATTTAATCCACGTCGACACACCTATGGTACATGCTAGAAATTCATTTTAGGAAAGGGTGTATTTATTATAATTGTAAGAAGTGCGAGTGCTTAATCGATTGCTTGTAAAATTTGAGATTCCATTTGATAATTTGTTTAAAGTTCATGGGTGAATTAGTGTATATTACAAAGAAGAAGAAGGTGAAAAAAAAAAATTTAAAATTTCTACTTTAACATTAGGATTGTACGGATATTTTAATATGAATTTCTAGACCTTATGATGTAGGGCTTATTATTCTTAGGCAAAAATACTCTCAAATCCTTAAGATTTGAAGATTCTATTAATTAAAACTTTAGAAACTTGGAAGTAATTTTCTTTATTCTACAACTTTGCATCAGTGGCTTTACACTTGTTAGACCATTAATTGAACCAAACCTAACATATTCTTCGAACGGTTATTCTTTTATAAAATAGCAAATTTTATTGTTTTAACTTTTAAAAGGAGTTGTTACATATTCAATCACAAGAATTAAACTAATTAGGAAAAGAGCAATATTGAACAAAACAATAGAAAATAGGGGCATTTATAGCTTTTCAGGTAACTAAATTGGGAAAAATTAGCAAAAATGTCCAATTTTTTTGGCAAAAAGTACACATAGGGTATTTAATAGGTATCCTACAAGTTTGTGGCTGTTTGAGTTTTTCTAGCGGTGGTCCAATGAAGGATTCCAACAAATCCTTTTTTTTTATGAGGCAGAAAACAAGTTTTCAAGATGTACTCAATGAGAACCAAACGGATTTTGACTGGATACCGGTTGGAATCACGTCAACAACCTGTTGCATGCCTGAAACCCAACGGAAATTCACTTGAATCACTAGAAAATCAAAGACATCCGGCTCTCTTTCTTCTCTGCCAAAGCTTCAACAAAAACTAACTTGAATCACTAGAACAGTGGAGGTTTGTGATTTCCCAGCAGCGGCGATTCAAATTTGCCAGTGATCCAACGGCTATTATAAAGATACTGGAAGACTCACATACTCGAGGGCTTTCGACCGATCAATTATAGTTTGGTCCTTATACTTATCAAGGATACTTTTTAATCCTTAAACTTTGTATTCCCTTTCAATTTAGTCCTTATTCACATTTCAATTTAACCTCCAACGTTTTAATTTCATACAATTAAGTCCTTATGGCATATTCCAATTCAACACTTAATCTTTTAACTCTTTTCAATTAAATCCTAAACTTTCAATTTCTTTAAATTCAATCCCTTAAACCCTAAGTAGAAATTCTAGGATGTTACAGGTATGGTATTTTTAATCCGAGTTTCTACTACATTTTATAAAGAATAATAACACTTAGAACAATGCAAATATGGAAAATTTAAATCATTACTTTCTATATTAGGATATTTGTACTTTTTAAAAGGAAAAATTAGGATATTTATACTTGTGCATGTAAAGTTTGTTCAAAAGTTAGTAAATCAGTGTAATCATATTATTATTATTATTATTATTATTATTATTATTATATGAGTTGCTGTATTTATGTATGGAGAATTATAATGGGTTCATTATACTGTTCAATTTTTCACATTGTTTCTGTAAATAAGGTAGTTATGAAAAAGAAATGCTAAAAAACATTCGATATAAAATTAGTAAAGTTGTAAAGGACTATATATATCTGAAGAGAAACTATTGAAGATTCATTCATATACATACATAAATATTAATACGAGTATTATTAATTTTTAGACAAGCTACATATTCTATAATTAATACAGTGAATATCCATAGAAGATTGGCAGTTTATGAGAATTCTTTTTCTTGTCACCGTCATCCCACTTTACGAAATCTCAAACTCGATCGATTTATCCAGCTTGTCGTACCATCTGATGATAGAAAATCACAACAACCGAATAATAAAATTTTTAAACAAAGCTATTTATATAAAAATGATCATTCTATTATCACTAATTAAACATACTAATAACACTTGCCTGAAAGTAATTTTCAAGCTTCCTTCTCAAAGTAGCATGTTCTTGCTTCAATTCTTGAAAAGTCCTAATACATCTGCAATTTATGTTCTCATTATTTTCTGTCTACTAAATTAATATTTTAAATGAGAAGGAAGAAACTATAAATATTTACCCATCCAAATTCCGTGCATAACAATATTCCCTAAATTGTGAGCATGCCATCTTCACCTTTTTAGCTCCAATGCTGCCAAATAATTATAAAAATAAATATTTCAAGTTTAAGATTACAAATCAAATTGAGCAATTTCAATTTTAAGGACATAAATACCCCACTAATTTTAACACATTCTAAAAAAAGTCATATTTTTTGAAAATAATTCTCAAAACAGCCAATTTTTATTTATAAACAAATATAAATTTTTTTTTTAAAGAGAATATAAACAGTTCATAATTATATTATAAATATACAATAAACAAACTATAAACAAATATGTCCCTAAAGAGTTAAAAGTTAAAATACGACCTTTTAAGAACAAAAATATAATTTGGCTAAAAGTTATTTTCAAACTTAAAAATTGGACCATTTTTTATATTATCCCAAATTTTAAATTACCTTGAGCAGCTTCCTTTTAATTGGTGCATGTAGTCATCCAATTTATCAAAATCGACAGGCATGTTACCTCTGTAAAAAATCAACGTAAAAACAAGTTAATCGGCATGACATTATTTATTACTAATGATGAATATGGTTTTGGTAATAGTACTTACATCGCGAGTTCTATGTTCTGGATTAATCTAGCTGAATCACTGTAATAGGAAGTCACAATTTCCTCAACAAAATTAGGATTTTGATCATCCTGCAAATCCTCAAGTTGAATGTATTGGTCATCAAGATACCCCTGCAACATAATTATAATTAAAATTATTAATTATCATTTCTGGTTTTAATTTCTTCATTAATACAGTTCTATCTTAATGTACAAGGGAAAGGTTTGAGCAGTCATTTTCTATTGTTTTTAACATATAGCATTCATAATGCTAGTGTTTTGAGACAAATAATTAATACAAAAAATTACTTTTCTAACATTTTTGTAACAACTAGAACAAGTAACCATTAGTTTTTTTCAAAGGAAAAAAAAAATTAATTAATCGTAACTAAGGTAAAAAAACCCTAAAACACATGGAGAAAGACTTAGTAAATGTCATATTTTAGTTATTAGTAAATAATTATATTGACTTGCGCATAAAATTAAATATGTATATATACCAACATCATTAATAAATATGTGCATTTAATTGTAGTGTATTAGTGAATATTTAGTTAATATTTAAAACTTTCTAATGTTTTATTAAAATAAAATTATAAAAACTAAAGAGCATTTCCAATACTAATGTGGACTACACTAATACACTTGCCACATAAAAAAATAAAAAACTATTTTTTAAAAATGTTCTCCAATGCTAATGTCCATTTTGGATGTGAAGCTTATGTGAATTTGATATTATCAAGCTCACCTTATATTTCTAAAGGGATCTTCTACATAATATCTATATTTAATTGTGCATTGTGATTAGCTGAATATTAAATTATAATTCCAACAAAGAATTAAAAAACAAAATAGAAAGTGTTATATTGAAGATAAAAATTTTAAATTGGATGTTAAGATACTGACTTCCATTCACATCTCCCTTGACACCTTCCATTTTATTAGACACAAAAACTAATAGAAGGTATTGCATTAGAGATGCTCTGACATTGCTGCTAAAAAAAATACAATCATTGAAAGGGAAATTTAATGGTGGAGATGGAGAGTCTTTTTATGTACAATGCAAGTGGAAGAAGCATAATGTTAGTAATTTATTCTTAACATTCGTGAATGTAGCAAAAAAGAAAAGAAAAGAGAGGAACCTGATCAAAAAGGGATTTCCTAATGCAGGCAACTTGGTGTTTCAACTGCTTACTGTCCATCTCTCTTCAAAAACAACTTGCTCTATATATATATTCTGTTATTTGGGATAATAATAATGACTACCAAACTAACTCTACCAACTCTATATATATAGTGTGCGCCCAACGGAAAATGACTGGGGGAAAAAAGTGGGAAAAATATCAACCCGACGCGTGTCGTTTTTTAGTACAAGCTGCTACTACTCCAGAGTATTCCTCTTTCCATTGGTCCACGTGGTTGGAATTTATGTATTTTCACGCTTTCTTGCAGCTATCTTTTTTTTTTTTAACAAATTCTTTCAGCTATCACCTTTTAGAATTTTTCTTTTTCCTATTTCAACAGCTTAATTAATAATACTTCAATTTAATATACGAGTATTTGTTGTGACATGACATGAATAATTAAAAGATATAAAGATGATGGTGATCTTTGTTATAAAAGGGAAAGGAAGAATTTTGAATTTTTTGCCTGTAAATGTTATGTAATTTGCATTTTCAATTTTCAACAACAGGCTTTCTTCCAAATGTTACTTATTATGGACTTTTTCATTACCAAAATTTCAATCATTTCTTTCAATAGACAGTTCAATTCTAGCATTACTGGAGAAGAGTCTTACACAGATATAGTTCAGTTTAATTTATCTCGTTTTCTTAGTTTTGATATCACCACTGTGAAAAAATAATACATTCAAGTTGATGCTTATTTGGAACTGCTAATAATTGCCAAATAGGCTCGAATGTGGTAGAATATGAAAGTCTGAAGTTCAATTTCTGCCAACCATATTGTCAGCACATATTTAGTGCGCAAAGAAGAACTACCACATGTTGTATAGCCCACAATATTACTCGATCTATTAGTAGCATACGTTATATTTTTAAAAAAATTGCCAACTAGGTTATAATTTCACTTAGATTATTACCAACTTAATTCAAATTTTACACTAAAATTTAATTTAAAATGAAATTTTGGGATGTAAAATTCATTTTGAAAACTATTATAGAATATCAAATTCCAATTCACATGTAGAATGGAATCTCAAAGGAAAATATCAAATTCCAATTCATATGTCCAAATTTATTTTTAAATTTTATATCAAATTCCAATTCATATGTCCAAATTTATTTTTAAATTTAATTTAATAATAAAATATAAAATAATTCAATAAAATATTTTAATTTTTAATTTTAAAAAATATTAAGTAAGTAGAAAACTATTTTACAATGTAAAAAACGTAGAGTACATTATTTAAATAAATATATAATATGTTTAAATTTCTATGATATCGTCTTGTGAATTCGTTTTTCTAATTCGAGTTGATAATGAATGCGTTCACAATGGATAAAAATATATAAAGTTAGGAAAATTTATTTCAATTAATAAAATAAAATCATATTATCAAATAAAGTGATAAATAAAATAAATATAGGTTCTTGGAATTAGAGTACCATATCAAAAATGTATTTATAACCAAAATAACAACCAAATACATTTTATTTTTTAGCATTTGATTGAAAATTTATGTAAAAAATTAGGATAAAATAAAAAATTCAGAGTTTTTTTAACTAATTTTTATTCGAGTGTACCATGTTTTATTGCTTACAAGGGGCGGGGCGACATGCACATTTGTATAGGCAAACTGCCTGCCGGCATGTGGCGGACAAACCACAGTCATAAAAGGATGGAAGCGCACACAACTGGAGTTTCTAGAAATGACCAATTAAATTTTAATTACGGGAACAATTCCTGATATGACCCTTGGCTAAAGTATTTTAACGTTACGTGTTCCAGTATCTGCCGCGTGTTAACTAAGGACATAACTCACTGTCTCGGAATCCAACAATAACTAGCATCTCTTTTATTTTAAAATATCATGTCTCAGAAAGTTCATTTTTGTATAATATAATTTTATGTTCATCGAAAATATAATTATCCCCTAATAGTAACCCATCATAGCATTAAACAGTAAGGGACAAAAATACATACTGACTTTGATGGTACGAATAATGCAACCCATGATAAGGTGTGTGACATTCTGCAAGAAAGCACACTCCGTTAATCTGCTACTCGCAAATGATAGATAATGTTCATGTACATATGCCCAAGGACCTCACCATAATCTCGTCCAGAGCAAAGCATTATAAATCCATCTGAGTCTTCAGAATTTCTGATACTTAGCAAGCACTTTTAAAGCGCAAGATTTTAAAGGAATAAATTGGTTTACAGTCTAATAATAACATATGGAATAATGTGTTCAAGACTATCAAAATATACTGTAAGATAAAATATCCTGAATTGAAGGTTAAAATTTACAACTGTACCAATCAATGAAAATCAACCTCAGGGACCTATATAACTAATTCCACAATAACAGGATCAATTTGCTAACTAGACAAACCTAAAGACTCTACTATTAACAATTGTTAAAAAAAAAAAAGGCTCAAAGTGAATCAACTTCTGGAGTAAATATGAGAAGGAAACAACAGCGAGGTAACTAATGATTATCAGGAAGTAAATTTTACCTTGTGCGGTTACTTGTATATGTAAGAGTTAAGAAGATCTAGACATCCCCCTTTATTCCCTTGCCACCCACAAGAAAGAATGCGTACGTGCATGTGAAGAACTGTGTTTGTGTGTGCTTTTGCCGTGTCAAATGTCTCACTCAATGTGTGGGCACATTTTGTCCTTCGCAAAAAGAACAAACTGTGAGTGGATAAATGGGAAGAGAATATGGTTGATGTTTTTGCCCTTAGATTGGAGTATCAATATTCCATTTTTCCATCTGATAAAGAGTCCCACCAGAAACAGGATAGATGCTGTATGAAATATCAGGTTCAGTGAATTAGGCATAATTCAAGTGTCTGATAAACATAACAGCCAGAGAAACCTTAGCCTCCTCATCATTGGTAAATTGAAAGTTTCAAGCATGATCACATCTAGGGCTACAAACGAACCGAGCCGAACCGAACACTATTTCCTACTCGAGCTCGACTCGTTCATTTAACAATCCAAGCTTGAGCCGAGCTTTTATCGAGCGAATACCGAGTAACTCGCGAATAGCTCGGGTAGTTACACATTTTTTCGAGCTGAGCCGAGCCGAATACTGACCTGCTCGAGCTCGGCTCGTTTATCAAACGAGCTTGGATTTCGAGCTCACACTTGACTCATTTGCTTGTCGATTCAACCTCGAGCCGAGCTTCTATTGAGTGAAAATCGAGTGGCTAGCAAACAACTAGGCTCACATGCAGCCCTAATCACATCAGCTTTTTTCCTAATTTTCTATCAAATCCATGTCAAGAAATTATAAATTAAAATGAGTCAGCATAATTCATACTCAACTAAGGGTAAAACCCAGTTAATAACATTGTTATTCATTCATCCTCTTAATCAAATTATGCCAGTACACAGTCCAGAGTCTCATATACTCCATCTAAGAGCAATGTGTCCCACAGCATAATGGTCAGGAACTTGCCAGTGCTATTGATTGGACCATTATGGCACCCAAAACAAGAGAAAGGTTAATTTGTTCATACAATGGAATTCTACGTGAAAACAATAAGCAAAATGGCAAAACAAATTTTAATTCAAAAATATCATATAGTAAATAATGTGGAGGAAAAATAAAAGAAACTACCCACATAAAGTTTACCAATAGATCAATTGACAGCATGGAGAAAAAAGACGATGTAAAATTACCAATTCCAATCATCAACAGAGAATAAAAGTTGAACCTGTCTTTGATGATAAGAAGTAGAAGCAGTCGTATCAAGAAAAAGTTTTCGGGACCTTCCTAATAATTGTGGCATTTAGTAACCAATTATATGCTCATGGGTGTCCTCCAAGATATTGTGGGCAATGATAGATCCTCCAAAAGTTAAGGTTATTGTTTTGGAGATGATAACAAGTAGAAGCAGTCATATCAAGAAAAACCTTTCGGGACCTTTATAATAATTGTCGCGTTTAGCAACCAAATATATGCTCATGGGTGTCCCCCAAGATATTGTGGGCAATGATTGATCCTCCAAAAGTTAACTTTAAGGTTTTTGTTTTGCAGATCTTTCCAAATAAATTTTTCACAAAGAATTGATTCTGTTCATCTCCGCAAGAATCCCATCGCTTGGTACACATTATTGAGAGTGGCATCTGCTATTTCTGAAGCTTTAGAAGCACCTTCTTTCAAGACTCTATCTAAATAAGCTGAATCGGAAATTAATTCTGCATATCGAGCCTGGAGAATCAGAAGAATTTACAGGGACCTTAAGTAACAATTAGATATAATTCAAAACAATCAACAATAGAACACAAATGAGTGATCTCCTTAAACAACAATCTCAACAGAGTTGTATGCAAATTGCAGCAAACCATTAGATGATTGAGCAAAAACTACACAATTACAAGTAAAATGTCTACACGTGCAGAGATAGAATGGCATATGACCTTTAGGCATAATGCATTAACAGCCACTTGGTCGGATAGTAAAGGGACTGTGCTTGCACTCGATGCAAGCATAGATGCTAATACATCTGATCAACAGATGGAAGAAACAGCAAACAGGTAATAGATTCAAGGATGGATATGCTCTAATCATCCCTGTATTAATGACTATCAATTCATATGCAGACTTCAAGGCAGAGGGCCAATGGGGCCCTTTTTTTTTTTTTTTTTTTAATTTTTCCCTCTTAACTTTGTAATATTCTTATACTTTACCCATTAAAAATTGAAAATGTTGCGCACCCCCACACCCCTCAACACCCAGAAAGAAAAATTCTGAAATCCTGGCTCAATGCCTGACAACTGATGTAAGCTAGATATGCACATGAAGACTATCAATAGAAAGAGGATGAAGAAAGCACACATGGACAAGTACAACTCGTACTAGAATAGTTAGCACAAGATTTGAGCAAAGTTTCTTCATTTCATCATCAAAATTTGATAAAGGATAGAGAACATGCTTGAATTGAAAGATAAATAAATGCAATTCCAAAATCATTTCATAGTTAAAATGAAAACTGTAAGATGAGTGAGAAAGCAGTTGCATTTTGGGATCCAATGAAAGCTAATAATCATAAAAATGAGTAAGCAGGCTAGAACACACAAACTGAACATTATGCACGGTTGACTAATTTGAATCCCAAGACTTCTAAATGGCATGTTTCATCCCGCACATTAAGTGAATGCTCCCCCCTAGTCCATGCCTGGTGAATTGGAATGAATAAATAGATATAGAAACCTGAATGGGGTCTAAGTGATCAATCAAGGCATCAGTCAAAAGAGGCTTGAACACGCCCCAATTCATATCTTGACATTCCTGTTTAACTTCCTGCATCAGAAAGTGGTTAACAATGTAATTTTCCCTATGGAATATGTTATCCAGGGTATCAAAGTGAAGCTCTTAAAAAACCAAAGGTAAGTAGAAACAAGTTAAATTACCTCTTTTGTCTTGCCTGAGATAAGCTGATATACTGAAAGAAGATTGTTGCATTCAGGTCGTTCAGGGTTATCAAATTCCAGACTGCAATAAGTAGATCAATAAAGCACACGCCAAACTGTTAGATGCTATGCATTTGATATACACAAACTGAAATGCAAAAAAATCTTTCAATTGCAAGGCAAATTAAACACTAACCCTGAAAATGAATCAGTTTTGCATCGCTTAATCTTGTTTGCTATCACCTACAAGATTAAAGTGAAAAAAAAAAAAATCAAATACATGGGAAGTGAAAAAAAACCCTTTAAAGTAGCATTAATCTAATATCAGGGAAAAATATTAATATTAGTGCATATTTAAATGACAGTGTTACAGTCAAACAACCAGAAATTAGCTGAACCATAATCACAAATATTATCTCGATGTCCTTAAATTATTTATCCAATGGTAATAGATAACCGCATGCAAATGTTATAGATGCTAATAACTCAAGTTATCCAATAAAATATAAGGCATGAGGTTTCAGTGTTCCCTGGCTTTTATCTGAGTTAATAATAACAATACAATGAGATATTTGTAAATGCTATCAAAAACTAAAAAGATTAGAACACCATAATCTTCTTTTTTTATCATATCAGCTCAACAACTACTCAGAAGAAGGAAATCAATCAAAACTTGGAGAATAATTCAAAACATTAGAGATTTACATTAATTAATAAATGATAAATACAGCAGTTCGTACTTTCAGCTTTGAGTTCAACAAGGATTGAGATGCAATTATCACCAACCTAACAAACACACCACTTCCAATTCAGCTCAGTAAAGTAGAGGTTTCAAAAGTAGGAGTTGGCCAGGTCCAACACAGACCAGAATTTTTATTAGGGATATTTACAAAAAACTCCCTATGCTTTAGCCCATTCAACAAAAATCTCCCTGTTAATTTTTTTTCAGACACAAATATCCTTGTGTTATTTTTCCGTTATCAGTTTCCTCATTCTGTCTAATTTTCCGTTAAAATAAAGCTTAATTACAGTTTTAACCTCTTCCTTTTTGTTCTCTTCTTTTCCTTTTGTTCCATTTTGTTCCCTTCTTCACGAAATAACTGTGCATTGGGGAAGAGGAATGGTTTTGAGCTCTAGCTGGTGCCGAGGTGGACCTCCGCCGCCGTGAGTTCCAGCTTGCTTCTGCGACACCATCTGCTTCTGTGTCCTTAAATTCAATGTTCATTGGCTGGAGGTTGACAACGAGACGAAAGAAACAGAGGAGGCTGGTTAGATCGAGCAACGAAGGGCTGCGAGGGTTTGAAGACGAGGAGATCAGATCAAGGACTGGAACGAAGGCTGAAGAGTGGTCTGAGACGAGAGGCTGGGTTCTTCGATCTTGGAGCTTCGGTGGTTGGTCTGGAAAGAAATAGGAAGCGAGCAGTCTGAGATCGAGAAAGAGAGCAGCGATCACCGGAAAAACAGAGGTTCACTCGCCGGAAAATGCAAATCAGAACAACGGGTCAATATTTCGGGTCATGGGTCAGGTCAATTTTTTTATGCCTTTTTCACCATCTCTTGGTCGTCGAATATTAAGTTTGAGGAAATTTTTGTTTGGCTTAATTCTGGTCTTCAATGAAAACCTAACATTCCATTCTTATTCTGTTAATAGCTTTCAATTTATCTTTGGTTGAGATGATGGCATCGATTTTGGTAATAGGCAAAGTAATTTTGATCTTAGTTCTGTTAATAGCTTTTCAATTTATATTTGTTTTATATTTTGCTCTTGAAAGTTTGTGGTGATGTGGTTTTCCATCTTTCTTTTCATTCTTGAGTAGTAGTGATATAGTGATGTGGCGGTGATGTGGTGCTGCTGTGGAGAGCAAGTGGGGGTGGTGGCGGCGATGTGGTGGTTCTGTGGAGAGGAAGTGGATGTAGTGGCGGCTAGGGGAGGAAGAAGGTACTCCTCCCTCTGTTTCCATGGATTTCCATTTTTGAACCCAAGGGCAGTTTTGGTATTATTTAAAAATATTTAAGTGTTAAATTAATAATTAATCGGTTTTTTAACAGAAAACTCACTAAAATTAGACAGAAGGAGCAAAATAATACCGGAAAAATAACACAAGGATGTTTGTGTCCGAAAAAAAATTAACAAGGAGATTTTTGTTGAATGGACTAAAACATAGGGAGTTTTTTATAAATATCCCTTTTTATTATTCGCTGCCTGAGCTCGGCCCAGCAAATCAAGCCTAAAATTCTGTCCAAGCCCAGCCCAAAGCAATAATTAGATGAAAATATTAGTGTTTATTAACCCAGTGGGGGCAGACACGGAACAATTCCTGAACCTGGCCCAAGTAAGGAGTAGGCGTCAATAGGATTAGGCTGGTCCAATCTCAAGGACCACATAGCTAACCCAAGTCAGACCAGGTGGAACCCAAGCCATGAACACATGAAGCAAAGATCAGAATGAGTGGATAATTACAGTAAATTGGTAGCAAAATGAAATTAAATATGCGAAATGGTAACAACTCACGTCCTTTGGGTCCAGAAGATTGATGCGAGATTGGTCAGAAGGTGCAGATTTGGACATCTGTATAAAGAAACATCACAGGAAAAAGTCAGTGTGCATAAAAAAATATCCTCCTCCAACATAAATAAAAAGCAGAAAAGAAAACATTTAAGGGGAAAAAAATATCTAGTCCCTAAATTTTGTATAATATTAGTATTTCGTCCACTTATTTTGTAAATATAATTTATAGTCCTTCTATATTGTCTCTATTTAATTAAAATGTCCTTCCATCCAAAATTCCAAGGATATTCCAATACTTTGAATATCATTCCGTCAAAAATTTTGAGGATATTCTGTGTAAAGTAACGGAATATCCTTGGAATTTCAAACTGAAGGATACAAAATATAAGGACAAAATACTAATATTGTACAAAACCTAAGGCCTAAATAGTTTTCCCCCGTGGGTTGAAGGGAAAATGTAGAGATATAATAAATGAGAAATATGCAAAGGCTCAAATTCCCAATCCATACGACTTGATTCCATTGATGGCGTGATAAATATGTCAACATCAATCAACTGAGTTTATAAATGGATAATCTAAAATTACTGTGTTGATCACCTTTGCAAGACCATCAGTCAAAGACATCACTCTAGCTCCAGCCGGCGGTATAAGGGGCTCTGGAACCTACATCAGGAAAAGAATCAAGGAAAAAATTATTATCAACACTTTTACTTCCCCATCCCATGTGAAGAATATCAACCAGACAACCAGAAATCAATGACGGATACCTTGAAGATTGCACCTCCCCGCCTGTGAGCAGAATATAAAACATCAACAAGACAGCAAAAAGTGCAATCATATAATAATAATAATGTCTTTCAAGTTCTGTATATCATACGCAAGCAAATGTAATATTTCTTACCCTCCTAACTTTTTCCACTTTCTTCCTCCATACAAATGATTAACACGCTCAGCCAGCTCACGTGTCAACTCCAAATGCTGTTTTTGATCCTCACCAACTGGCACAAAATCGGACTACAGAGGCATGCTGCAATTTATGAGGATTTTGCATATTTTGATTATCAATTTATCATCATTCATCAATACAAAAAGTAAATAAACACACAGGAAAGAATAGAAGTTGCATGATTAAATGATTAATTTGTGTTGCTTTATTAACTACTAAAAATCAACTTGACTCCATTCAGTTTCAATAACAATCTAACTACAGGCATTTAATTCTTCTCTCCCCCACCCACCATGTATGCATCTACACACACAAACACATCTCCCAAGTCCCAACACTTTACCTTATATTATTAGTTTACAGAAATAAATGTTGAGTGTGTGCGTGAGTACTTCTCATTTTCAATATGAAAGATCTGCAAGTTTTAAAAACCACCTGGTACAACAGAATATCAGATGCCATCAGCACAGGATAAGTCAAAAGAGCAACCGCAACATTCTCATCCCCCTGAAGTGAAAGCCAACATATAAAATTAATCTAAACAGATAAACAAAACATAAAATGTAACAGTGAGCGGATTCTAATGCATCAAAACACGGGTAATTATTTAGATATGGCATTTATTGTATAAAACTAAAATTTTAAACACATATACAAGTCATGATACTTATGCCAGAGGACTTATGCCAGAGGACTATAGGCCTACCGACTTGCGAGATTTCTCTTTAAACTGAATCATTCGGTTCAGCCAACCAATTGGAGTAGCAGAACTTAGAAGCCACATTAGCTCTACATGAGCACGTACATGGGACTGGACAAATACAGAAGCCTGGATGTACAACTCAGACAAATCAGACTATCATTAAAAATAACACCACATCTTACACAGATGCATAACTCTAAGCCGCAATATCAAGGACCAAGAACCGCATTACCTTGGAAGTGTCCACCCCACATGCTAAATAAATTGCTGCAGTATCCCTTGTAGCCTTGGATAATTGTTGTTGGTCATATGGCAATGTAATCTGTAATTTAAGATAGAATAAGCAGCAGTTAAGACAGGATACACAGCTTTATTAAAAGAAAAAATCCTATGTCAACTCTTTCCATTTTTTCTTTTCAGAAATAACAATCACATGATGGAAGAAAATATTTCAAATCCATGTCTAGACCCACTCCTTAGCAGAACATGCTCACTTTTTTGGTCAATACATGCACACAGTGAAACAAACAGGTTCGACAGTTTGTGACATTAATTATAACTGCATTGAAGTATTTACCATGGTAAATCCTTGCATCATTTCTTTCAATTAGCATGAAATGGTTCAGAAACAAAGTTGAATCTCAATTCCAGAGCAATGAATAAGTACTACAGCATGAATCAGGAAAAACAGAACTTGAAATACAACCACTTCCTCTAAGTTAGAAAAAAAAAAGGGCAATCTTCAAAAAAATGTAGTTTAAAGTACAGTTTGAATAATATTATAACAATTAATAGCATTGCTTCATCTCATATTCAAAATGATTGGCATTCCACAATCATCTTTGTAGTTAGGCAACATTACATCTGCCCCAACTATATCAATTATATGTGACCTTGACGTGACAAGAGGTACCTTCAAGTTTAGTTTGCTCAAACCATACTAACTGCACGCATAACAGCATCTAAAACACACAGAGTTCATTGTTTAAGCCCAATTAGCCTAGGTTACTGGCAAAGCAATCCTATTGTCTCGTAGAAAAAATAAACCTTCAACATATGCATAAAACTGAATAACGAAGTTTGAAAATTCAGAACAGCAACAATCACAACTAACCTAAGCAATCAACAAAACTGATAGATAGAACTCACAAAGGCAGAAGCAAACAAAGAAGAAAGAACCCAGCACATAAAAAACAACAGAGGAGTCTGCCTATTTTCAGCCAACCAGGTACAGTACTTGATTTAATTTGACAAAGTACATAACCTTATGAAAAAAAAAAAAGCATACCGCATGGAGATCCACAATGAAGAAGAGAGTCTCATAAGCATTCTGTAGATATAAAAAATCAACACAAAACGATAACTATAAACATTGATGATGAAATTACCTTTCTATTCAAAGAAAAAGTTAAGAGTCCAAAATTCTTTATCCTGAAATATAAATGACAACCTGAAGATCTATCCAATTCTTAATAGCACCAAGATAATTCCCAAGGTGAATAGATCCTGTAGGCTGAACTCCAGACACAATCCTCTTCCTGAAAATTAGAAAAAACAAATCCATTAAACAAGAAATAGAATACAAAAATTATAAAATATATCATCACACTGCAACTTCAAATTACATTATTAATTCTAACAATCTTATACTAAAATTACGAAGGAATCTTCAACTGTTCAATGACTATACCTTACAGAGCTCGAAGAACTAACAGGAGCAGCGGGCTCCGATAGCGAGACACTACTGCAATGGCAACGGAAACCAGAGGCGTATCTTGCATTCCGACTAAACAACCCCGAGCTTTGGGGATACTGCCTTCGCAATCCACCGAGCGACCTATTTGAAATTACACGAGCAAGTGAATTTTGCAGTGAAATAAGACAAAAAGAAAGGAGAACTGTAGAGGTGGAGAGTACAGTGCAGCGGCCAGCCGCGGAGGTGAATTACAGAGGAGAAGATAGTGAGAGAGAATTGCACGTCCCATTATCGTCGTCTAGGATTACTGTATTCAGGCTTGAGAGTGCTTTCGTTTTGTATTATCCGATTAAGGGATGAGCGCCGCGAGCCTATTGTTCTTAACGGATCGGACAACCCGACTTATTGGATCGTGGATAATCCGCTTTGATTCGAAGTGGTAATGAAAATTTCTTCCGAACTTCTGAAACGTTTTTTGTTTCACATCACTAATTGAAACGACATGCCGTCATAGTCATCACATGAGTGGGTGATGAGACGACTTGTGGAAATTTGCAGCGGAGCAGATATCAGTGGCGGGTGCATATTGTTTTTACTCGTTTTAGACTTTTAACCTGAGTTCCTAGTAGCAAGGTATTTTACATCTCTCTTTATTTTGCAATTTGTAGAGTGGTTATGGTTTTAATTTGGGTTGAAATTTTATATTTAGAAGAAATGAGGACAATGGAGTGGCCATGAGCTACTCTAGGTTTTTCCTTCCTTTAATTTTCTTGCTTCCCTTTTCGGAATTTGCATAAGTTCAATTGCTATCTTTGTTCACTTGTTTATGCTCACAAACCTAATGCCTGTTTGGTGTTTATTACTGATAGAGATCGGGAAATCAAAATATCATATTGTGTTTCTCAAAATAATACCCCTTCTGAATATTGTATATAGATAAAATTTCTACATCAGATGTATTATCTTTCAGAGAGAATCAAATGTATTATTTTTCAGAGAGAAATTTTATCAATTAGGAAAGAATTGGGAAGATAAATAGAGGGAAATGTCATTTTTATGCCCTAAAGCAACTAATTGGCCCACTTTATATATTATGTTAGGAATATTTAGATAATTTTTAGGAAATATGATAAAACAAGCCACCTTTTTAATAAATTTTAACAAAAATAGCTTTTTTTTTTAATAAATTTTGAAAAAATAAGTTATCTTTGTCCAAAAAAAAAAAAAGGATTATAGTAAAATTAATGCATTGGAAACTCATGGTTTCATCTGAAGGACCCTCCATTCATGTTTTGCCACGTTATGCTGATATGCTAGGATGATAACAAAATGCGCAAACTGTGAATCTCTAATAAGGTGGCATTTTCTGCCACAAAAAAGAAGCTGAAGCCTCGATCTTTTTGCGCAATTCAAAGTGTGCAGGTTGCTAATGATGTACGAGAGAAGTTTGAAATTTTCAATCGCTCCTTCTGCTGAATGTTGTCTGTAGCCATATAATAATTCCCCTTGTATATAACCAGTCCTATTCTCCCCTCTGAAAAGAGAATTAAGGAATTTCTGGAGACTTGGATCATACCTTCCTTTGTGCTAATAACTATTTGTAAGCCTCCTATACTGTTAGTGACCCACCGACCGACCACAGATACAATTAAGTCATTGACCCCACAACTCTGAGGGACCAACCGCCCATGTGACACTACCTAAACATCTCACATGAGATAAACACATGCCTACCACTATTAACCTATACCCACACGCAATCACTCCTTACCTGCCCATACCCTGCGCCTTACCTATGCCTTACCAAAACCAACATATAAGCCTCTCAAGGCCGTGAACAAAGGGGGCACCAACACAGAAGCTCAATCCTCACAAATACACAGCTTCTAAACCATGGATGAACTATGAATGACTTGATCCTTCCTTCTGAGGAAGGTACGTAGGTAGTTAAGTCTTTAGACTAAGTTCAGTCACATGGCCAAGCAAAACTCACGAAGTATTTAGTGGTGCGGTGAGCATGGATGGCCAGTCCTGTTGACCTTCAAATTTCAATCTTCTCCTTCCTTTCATTGTTTCCGTCCATCATCCGGACATCATAACTTCGGACCCCTTCCCCTCTTTTCTTTCCTTTTCTCATCTCTTTGTGTAGCCTCAATCCTGGATTCATCAAGGATTCATGTTCAGCTCTTCTCGAATCATAAAGAAGTAATTTGCTCGTTTTTCATACACCTTACCTTCCATTGTGGACCAACAGTGGAAGGAACCAACATACAAGCCTCTCTAGGCCATGAACAAAGGAGGCACCAACACAGAAGCTCAATCCTCACAAACAAACAACTTCTAAATTATGGATGAATTACTTATGACTTGATCCTTTTGAGAAAGGTACGTAGGCAGCTTAGTCTTTGAACTAAGTTCAGTCACATGGCCAAGCAAAACTCACGAAATCTTCACTATCCATTTAAATATTACAAGTGAATTTGAGCTTACGTTTCAAATTTTATATAATTGAGCCTGTTGCTGTTTTCCGCATGTGAATTCTGTTATAATTAGAGCGTTATTAAAAACAAAAAAGGCTATGTAATAAAAAATTATTTTTATTAGATTTCTAATACATGATTATCACATGGAATACCCAAAAAAGAAAATGTTGTACAAACTGTGATGGCAGCTCTAGAAACCTTACAAACTGAGATCTAAATTAAACTAATAATTGGTAAAGGGGTGACTTAAAATTAAGAATTACAAGGAATTAAAAATATAAAACAAATTAAAAGTAGAACTAGAAACAAAAAGAGCTCAGAGCAAATTGCAGGCTACAAAATGTGCGCAGTACCGCTGCAGGTTTAACGGTAGCTTCTATAATATGGGCTGTACATGCAGCTTTCAGCATACTGAATAAGATCCTTGGGACGAGGAAGATGGGATGCCAGACCTATAAATTATATAAATGGAGTGTTAATTGGATCATACAAATCAAATCAAAGGCATAAATCTTAAACGATGATAATGCAAATCAGAAAACAAACTCACCAAGTTCATATGCTTTGGCTGCAACTTTAGCAGCTATGTGAGCTGAAATCTTCCTGATGTTGGCAAATGGAGGATAAATCAGTCCCTTGTCAAAATTTTCCTGAGAAACTTGTGCAGCCAATGCTTCAGCTGTTGCAAGAAGAAGAATTGAGATTAGTTAAATTGATGAAAAATTCAATGCAATATGAAAATCATTGCAACACACTTGGCCTATTTTTAATGAAAAGTTTTAACTCTACTTACAGGCAGCCAAAAGCATGTCATCGTGAACGCGAATTGCACCAGACATAATCAACCCCAAACCAAATCCAGGGAATATGTAAGCATTGTTTGACTGAAAAAACAAAATTAATTACAAGAGTTAATAAACCATTTGCGGTGAAATTCAGTTTATATATATAGTTAATGAGAAGATCAAAACCTGGCCAGGCACAAAAACTTTTCCATCATATTCAACAGGGTCAAACGGACTTCCACTAGCATAAATAGCTCTTCCCTCACTCCATGTATAAGCTTCTTCAGCTGTACACTCAGACTGGGAAGTAGGATTGGAGAGAGCAAGAATCACAGGCTTCTCATTGAAAGATGCCATGGCCTCGACCACCTCCTTGGTAAATGTTTTTCCTACTCCAGATGTTCCAATCAAAACTGTTGGCTTGATTGCCTTAACAGCACCTAAAAGTCCCTTCACAGGTTCATGCTCATGAGCCCATGGCTTCTTGAAGTGTTGAAGTGATTCTTTCCGTGAGCTAACAATCAACCCTTTTGAGTCCACGAGCCAAAGTTTCTTGCGAGTCTCCTCGAGTGGAGCTTTTGTCTGTCTTGATATCTCAAGAGCTATAAGCTCAGCAATACCAGTTCCAGCTTCTCCAGCGCCCAAGAATAAGAACTTATGATCAGCTAAGGTTCCACCGACCAATTTCAAAGAAGCAAGAAGTCCTGATAGAACCACGGATGCTGTACCCTGAAATAAGAGATAATTTGAAATAAGAAAACATCCCACTTGGGATAAAATGGATTTCTAACCAAACAAATAGCATTTACAATACTTCTACCTGTATATCATCATTGAAAACTAGATGACTTGATCTGTATTTTGCCAGAAGCTCAAATGCATTGTGGTTTGCAAAATCTTCAAACTGAAAAGAAAATTATAGTACGAAGGAAAAAATTAGGTCCCAAAAACTCAAAATAAAGTTACATGTAATTAGTGTTTTTGATATTACAATTCATCACATACCTGTATAAGGACTTTCTCCCCATAGCATTGCTTAACTGCAGTCATGAACTCTTCGAGAAGTTCAGCATATTCCTGATAACCCAAAAACACTTTCAGAACTACAAAAAATATATATAAATAACAAACATTTTCTAGTACGAAACAAAATAGTAATATCATTATACCTGTCCAGTTGCCCTCTTTTGTCTAAGACCAATATAGAATTCATCATTCAACAATTGCTCATTGTTTGTGCCAACATCAATAGTAACAGGCAGACACTGCAGTATTGAATCAAAAGTAAAATTTTTTATTAGCAAAAAATAGAGAAAAAATACATAAAACGAGACTTTAAAAAATGCATGTAACGCTTAAATAGCTTATAATGTATTGAAGCTTACTGCTGACGGACGAATTCCTCCGAGTGCAGTATACAAAGAGAGTTTTCCTACAGGAATCCCCATTCCCTGACAACCAAGATCACCAAGTCCCAAAATACGCTCACCGTCAGTCACAACAATAACCTGTATATTTCTTTCAGGCCAGTTCTTCAATACTTCAAGAATCTTGCCCCTGAAATAGGGAATCACATTGCTCAGTATCTTCTTCCACATTATAGAACTCAGTTATGAAATATGTAAGTATATTATAAGATGATCATACTTCTCTTTCAAGCTGATGTAGAGACCCTGAGGTCGCCGGAAAATGCTGCCGTATTTCTGGCAAGCTTCACCAACTGTGGGAGTATACACAACCGGCAGCAATTCCTCAACATTATCAACCAAAAGTTTGTAAAAAAGCCTTTCGTTCCTCTCCTGAAAAACATAGAGAGCCTCAGTAAGATACTACTATTTGTCATGTTTAAACATAGTTTGATCCAAAAAATTAAATAACATTTGCAGAGTTTCCCTTAATTAGAACATGTATATAGACTAATGATCAATGAAACAGTACCTGAAGATCCATCATTGCCATGTAACGTTGCAGAGGAACTTGGTACTGACGAAGATTGTGCATCAACCTTTTCTCCTGATAAACCAATTCAAATATGCAATTCAGGAGTTAGGAGTTATAATACTGAATATGCTGGTTGAATTGTTAGCGATGCAAATTTAAGCATACCTGAAGCTCCTGAGAGAGAACTGCTGGAGGCAAAAGGCCACGCAAATAATGAGCATCCCTTTCTTTCTCATTGAAAGCAAGCCCTTTGTTGTGGTGTGGATCTCTCAACAATGTATACCCACTATACCACAAAACATAACACAAGATTTAAAATTTCATCAGGAAGTATTGTTACCTCTCATTTTCTTATAATCCAGAAATTAAATATTAATTAGCAGTTTACACCCATTTTTGTTCCAAGAAAATGATCTGATTTCAAAATTATAATAAAGTAACATTTAGATCTACTATCACTCAAGCTTATTCTATCATTTAATTTAAACAACCTCATAATTAAAAACATTTAAGTTAAGCAAAATTAGAACAGTAGATCATAATAAAGATGACAACTTGAGCTAATATAAAGAAAACCCAAGTCAAGAAAATCGAAAGAAACGAAATTAAGACAATGTAGAACATAAAAAACTAATCACAGGTCACAAACAATAAGATATTGTAAAAACTTTTATTAAGAAAAACGAAGGTCTCACTCTCACCTTGCAACAGAGACAGTCCAAGGGGTGATAAGTTGATCCTCCGTGGCAGAATCCTCACCATAAACGTCCTCAAAACCACCACCCAAATTGACATTCTTCTTCTCCATGATAGAATCACAACCGTTACCGTTAACCATTGTACTTTCCATTAAAGCCCAAAACTTCCTCTCTTCTCCTCTTCTACACAGAAAATCACTCTACAAATGCAAGAAAAAAAAAACTCAAAGAACAGTAGCAAAAAAACGCAGTTTGTTTGTGTTTGGTATGGAAAAAAGAATGAGCAACGCCCCTCTTATATAGGAAACGCAAGCCCAAGAATTTCTACTTTTCTATTCAAAAAATAATAATTATAATAATAAAGAAAGAAAGAAAAAGTAAAATAATGTCTGAAAATGGAAGGTGAGGTCTGGTTTCAATGTCAAAAGAAAGATGGTAGACTAGTAATTTGTAGAAATGTGAAAGTAAATTGCATGACAGTTGATGATTAATAAATGTTTACCAGAAAAGAAAATCTCTTTAGTGAAATCATGTCGCAGGAACGTGCAAAGAAAAGGAGGTAGGCAGACACAAATAAAACTTGCGCGTTTTTCATAGGTACAGAAATTCTGTGTTGCGCGTTAGAAGCATTGGAACGGGAAGGTGAACCGGGTTTTTTTTTCCTTTTAAATACTATATTATCTCCGTTTTTTATTGTATGGGACTTGTAGCTGAAAGGTAATTTTTAAAATGTTGAGATTTTAGTATTTATGGGTGTATTTTAACCATTTTGAATCTTATCTTTTAGTGGGAAGATTTGGATTTTAGTGCATGTGGGTTCCACTTTTTATATTGATTTGATGTGAGTTAGTGGTAAAAAATATGTGGAGTTCACTTTTTAAGTGGATATGAGTTGTTAGGGTCAAATTGAAAGAAAATTATGTAGAAAAAGAAAGATGAATAGTGCGAAGTCTCAAACTATTAAAAACGGAGATAGTATATATATTTTCTTTAAAGCATTCTTTTAAATTAATTGATTAAATGAAATTTAAAAATTTTTACAAAATTTATATACTGTTTAATTTATTTATGCTTTATTTAATTTTTTACATCAAAGTTTTATATTTTTATTATTAATGTTACAATTAATTTGATTAATTATATATTGACAGTAATAAAATTTATATAAAAATAATAAATTCTTATTTAAGTACCATTAGTTAAAAAATTTTAAAAATATTATTAATTATACAATTATATAATTAAATTTTTAGATTTTTTAAAAAATTAAATTTATCAAAATAAATTTATTTAGTTATATATTTATTTTTAATTTAGAAACTCGTTAACCAATTTTATTATTTTTATTTAATTAATTTTATTAATTGAAAATATTTTATTTTATAATAATTTTAACTATAAAATTACTTAGAAATTTTTTCATTATTATTAATTAAAATAACATATTTTATAAGTTATAAACTAATTAATATTAAAATAATACTATTTATTAGAATATGATTTGAATTTAATTAATTTATTATTATAAATAATTATAAAAAGACAACTTTCGATAATTTCGAATAATAAAAATAACTTAAAAATTTATAATAGTATTCTAATATTATAAAAAAAAATATTATTATAATTAATAGTATAGAACAGACATATCTATCAAAATAAGGACTAAATAATATTGATAATTCATAAATATCAAGGATATTAAAAATAAACATAATTCATGCATCATTCATAGTAGTTTTTGATTTTTTATCCTACTTATAATAAATTTTTTATTATATTGATTTGGATTAATTATAGTCTTTTTACAACTTGTCAGTCTAATTAATAGGAGAATCAACGTTTTTCAATTATACGTATGGGAAGGTAATTAATGTATCATGTTGTTTCCTTTGATTTCCTAATTAGTAGAACTTCGAATAATTTTATCAATTATAAAATTAATAATTGATATATTATCTTCTTTAGAATGTGATTTAAATTTAATTAATAAATTAAGAATAATTATACAGTATTATCTATCAAAATAAGATTTGAATTTATTTAGTTAATAATTAAAACAATATTTCTTATTGTAATATAATTTGAATTGAATTAATTAATCTATAATCATAAATAATTATACAGAGACAACTTTACTCTCCGTAATATAAATTTTATATGAGCATTTTAGATGAAACTAATATTACCCCTCATTCATACTTTTATATATATTATAGATATATAGACTTAATACTAAAAATTTTAGTTTTATGCCTTACGTAAAATTCTTTCAACACTAAAAGTTTTTGTTTAATGCATTATGTAAAATTCTCTAAAGTTATAATTTTATATGAAAATGTGGATATTATGTAGTGAATTTTTTAAAATTAAAATTAATATCAAACATATTTTTTAAAAATCCTCTTTAGTCGCTATGTGATAAATAAATAAATAAATGCATGTAGCATTAATCTTGAAAAAGCTCTCAAGTAAAATTGTAAAAAGCAACTCTATTTTTCCCTTAAAAAGACCAATTATAGCCCTCAATTTCATGAATGTCAATTTTGGACAATCCATTGATGTATGGAAATGTGAAAAAGTAACTTTTTATGGGAAGAAATTGGAAAAATCCAAAGAAAATAAAACAAAAATAGAGAAATAAAGAAAGAAATTGGAGAAATGCAGGTGGGCACGTGGACTTTGGCAGCTAAACTACACTTATTCTCTTCAATCAAATCTAAGAATTAGTACATTTGACAATCAACTTAATTATGAAAAGTACCTCTTTTGAAATTTAAGTTTTTAATTAATTTTTTTGACCTAAAAATATGTATTGAAATTCTACGTAATCACACCTCATTTTTACTACCTCTGTATTTTATGATTTTTTACATTTACTTTTCATCAATACCAACACAAATCAGTTTTTCACTAATATCAAGACAGAAATAATAATAAACAATTACTAATCCTCTAAAAACTTATTTTTTCACCGATACCAATAAAGAAATAATAATAAACAATTACAAAACTTACCATAAATAGAAATGTAAAGAATAAAAAAATACACCCAAAAACGGAAATGTAAAGAATCATAAAATACGGAGGTAATACTTGATTAGTGCTGCTCACATAATTAATTTTGCACAATTTGATGTTAGTACAGTAATTAAGTTTTAGCTATTTATTAGTATTAATTAAATACAAGTTGAGATGTAAATTTAAAGTTAAGCTTTCTAGTTGAATGTAAAGAATATGAAGACCAGTAGTTATCTGGGGAATGATTTACCTGGAGATGTAAGATTGAAGGAAATTTAGTCCAAGAGATTGGTATCTTTCTCTTATTTTGAGAGTATGTAACATCCAATCCAATGAAAAGCTTTTTCCAATTCTCCACGCTAATTTAGGCAAAACGCCTCTAAGCGGTTGTTTGGATTAATGGAAAAGATCTCTAAATGGTTGTTTGGATTAATGGAAATTCAAATTGTAAAGTCCATATAATGTAAAATTGTCATGACCCAATCCGATCCAGGGACTGCTACTGGCGTGCAGCTAGACCGGACCTAACTGTCTTCATCAACTACTTATACACAAATTCACTAGTCTCAAATGATTAACCTAAGTTGACTAAATAGTTAGTTGGTCTAACTTATATATCATATCAAATCTTAATTGGAATCTTAAAAAATACATAATGATTGAAATTTCAAACTGTATAGTTTGAATTATAAAAGTAAATTCATTGATTTGATAAATATTTTTAGAATAAAATTTAATAATTTATACAATATAAATGATGGAATTGATAAAATCTCACCTTTCAAGTAAGATTTCACATTCTACCAAATCAATGAAACTGAGACCACTATTTAATTCAAAGATTATGATGCTACAATCTAGCCAAAAAGGTAAGCTTTAATTTGTAATTTATGATTTGTAATTAATAATGAATACCGGTTTAATGCTTGAATTTGATCTTCATTCTCCCTCCCTACAAATATAGAGTATATATATTTGTCAAAAAAATTATCATAATTATCTAATTGGACGTTTCTAATTGATAGATTGACTGTAATCTTTGGATTTTATATCTGAAATAAAAAATAACACTTGGTATATTGTATATTTGACCAATTACGACACGACATGATAATTCAAACATATTTACATGAAAAATTAATGAGTTTGGATTAAGGTTTAATAGGTTGACAAAACATTAATACGAAACCATAAAAACACGAATCTAAATAGGTCGGATCGCGGGTTAACACGAAACAATCCGTTAACCTATTAATATAAGGGCAAAATAGTAATTAAATTTTTAAACAAAAAAAATCCTAAAACACATAACACTCAATCTTTGAATATTTTTAATTATGAACTTAAGCTTTTTAATTGTTTTCATTTTAATAATTTATCGGAGCAAGGACTATTTTTTTTTATATAAGGATTTAATGTAATATATATTATTAATATTACTTCAACTATTTATAATTATGCATTATATTTTATTTTTATCAAAATTGTATTAAATGGGTTAAATGAATTATATAAAAAAAACGTAATTTAATGAGAAAATTATATAAAATAAATTATGTTAATTAACACGATACAAATACGAATTTAAATGAGATAAGTCACAATTCGTTAAGTTAAAGATATGTCTATGGTTTTGATTTAATGATTTGATTAACTCACATGACACCACAGCTAGACCACCAATACGAATTTCCAGGCCTAGTATACCGAGTCAATTTCGGAAGCTGTACGCCAGTACCTAATAAAGGTGGACAGTGGCGCTTGCCCTTTTTGAATCCATACCCATTCTGGCTTTGGGTATTGACTTTGAGGTTTGACCCTTTTCCTCCACATTTTTTTGGGTCAAACATCGAGGGTTCATCGCTACTTTAATCAAAATAGTATATGTTAACTACGTTTTTTTTTTTAAAAAAAATTGAATACCGTTAGTTAAATGGTAAATGAATTGGATCCAAAATCAAAATCAAATTTAAACCTATCTAGTCTAGGTTCTAACTAGTCAAATTGAGTTCGGTTTAAACTCATTTAAATAGTTAAATAGTTATATTTTTTATTTTAAAAAAATAGTTATATTTTTTTTTGTGTTCTTTAAAATTTTTTAATTATGGTTGATAGATGTTTAAAATACCAATCAATTATTTTATTTATATTTAAATTATATTTTATATGATCAAAATAATGATAAATAATATGATTTCTAATTATATAAATATAACTAACAAGCTAATTAATTAATTTTTATTTTTACAATATACTAAAATAAAAATAATTTATACACCTAAAAATTTAATAACAATTAATAGTGTAAATTTTATTCCGACTAAAAAAGGAAACACTTTCAATTTTATTTATTTACTTTTTTAATGACAATATTTTGAAACTTATGTAATAATAATAATGATAGTGTGTGTGTGTATATATATACATATATTAGTAGTATTATGTACAAAATACAAAATTAAAAACTTAATTTTCAATATTTCAAGTGTTCAAAAATTGTCAAAGTCTGATTAAAGAAAAGAAAAAAAGAAGGATAGTATGAAATGTAAATATTCTTTATGTACATTAAAGTATAATATTAGTGTTTGTGAAAGTGAAACTAGTAGGAAGAATACACCTTTTTCTTTGAGTTGGTAATAATATTGTCACGTTTTACGTTATTCCCACCAAATTTTAATGGTCTCTTTGGTTCAATTCACATTTATATTTAAATTAGACGCGGCAACTCTACAACTAATCATTCAAGTCGTTGGATGATGGGAAAAGGATTCTCTTCTCGAAGGTTTGAAAAAGCTAAAGAAAAAAAAAAGGAGAAGAAACATAAGCGAGTCTTTGGGCTTCTATTAAATTTTGGAGGAATTTTTTTAAGACTGAGTCTACGTTTCATTGCATGTTCATATGGGAGAATGATAACAAATAAAGTACTCTTCCTTTTATTTATACTAGCGATTTTAATCATATTGCTAATAGATTTGCAATATTTGTTCGGGATTATTTTTTGTTTTGTTTAAACATATAATTTGGAAAAATGATTGTAAAAAATCCAAAATATCAGTTTTTTTTTTTAAATATTAAAATCAAGAAAATGTTACAATCTAAATCTGATATCAACAACAGACATGCAAGCAAATTGAAGTCTGAATATACAAACTTTTAAAATTAAAAAAAGTAAAATGCAAATTACTAAAAAAATATCACTATATAAGAATTTCTATAAATTACAAATGAAAACTGAAAAAAAAAAAAAATATATATATATATATATATTTTACAATCCGGAAATTAATCTATAATACAAAGACTAAACAACTAATTAACTAAACTTGACTCGAATGCTCGGTTCAAGAAGAAAGAATCCGAGCCTCTCCCTAGTGGAAATGTCAGAAACCTGCATAACAGACTATATAAGTGTGAGCGTTATATATAGGCGCTCAATAAATTTATGAATATTTCTACAAGCAGTAATATCAGAAATTAAATAAATCAATGCCAAACTATTTCAAACAAGATGGTGCAGCAGGATCTTCGATAATACATTCTTCCTTATTTTGCCACAGAAATCAGATCAGAATCCAACCTTATACCAACCATAGAAATCATATATTGAATCAAACAAAATAGGTAATATGCCTCAGAACAGAAATCACATACTGAACATAAATCTCCTTGAATCATCCGTCTCTATACACACACCATTATGCAATACAAGTAATTTCATATTCAGAAAATCATACAATATATCAAAGCACATACATTTTTCTGTCTTTTAATCATATGTGGGTTTGGGTAAAGAAAGAATATTATATATTGAAATAGAAAAAATAATATATAAAAAGGACTTATTATATATATAGCATAATTTTTAGTAAGTAGCACACCATAAGTAATCACATACACCCATGGAACTTACTTACCTTGTAAATTGATATGAGAAACATCATTCAAACAAACTTGAAGATGGATTAACACCTAATCACAAACTAGAATTAATGACAATTCTAAGTCAAAAGTAAGTATAAATGTTTATGCATGACATGAATGAATGCAATCAACCCAATTCCATAATCGCACATTCAATTATTTAACAATAAAAAACCAAGTTCAATTCACAAAAATAGTATAATTTTTCGAACCATGTTCCAGAACAGAAATACTTATTTAGAAGTTACACTAAATCAATTTTTATGAGAAACTCCACTTTATGAAGTAATTCCCAAAAGAAGCAAATTTACCGATAACGATTTATGTAACGATATTAACTTTAAAAATTTATAAGTAATAATCCTTAGATTTAAAAATTTCAATATTTTACCAGAAATATACTTTCAAACCTTATTATATTACCTCAAAATTTCAAAATTTTTCAAGACTTCTAACTCCCTTAAACCAATTTTATCATAAAACTGAAATAGCACATATATTTAACAGACAATAAATAAATCAAATTATTTAGAAAAACAAACTATCTGAAACTCAACCCAAATTATTTTTCTTCAAAACTTAATTTCCATAACTCAAACATATCAAAATTACAGATCAAAAGTATTTTACTATAATTTATTAAAATTCGTCAAAGTCATAGTATTAACATGAACATCATAGCAGAGAATTTTTCATATAAATTCAATTAATTAAAATAATTAGAAACTCCCAACATCCAATTTAATTAATTTAAACCCTATCATGCTTATTAAAATCACATTCCAGAATTTAAACAACCAACCAATTTAAGAACAATCAAAATTTTCAATTCTAACCTAAAACCCTAAATCCCAATTTTTCAATAAAAACCCACCATTAATTCAATTTTAATTCAAATTAAACCAATTAATTAGAAAAATTAATCAACCCAACATGATTCCAACATGATCTAATTAAATGGGAATCAAAATAATGCAAAGAAATCAAGAAAAAACCTCAAACTCGAAAATCAGGTTGCTAGTTGCTGACCAAAACGACACGGCGAGCTACTTCGCTCGCACTTCGAATGACATGAGCTGCACGCCAAACGATGGGACACGCCAGCCATAGCGCCTCGTCAAACGACAGACATAGAATGCCAAACGACATGCTGATCCGCACACGCCCAAGACCAAACGACACCGACTTTGAATTTTTGCTCAAAACCCTATATTTTCAAAACACCCGAAATTATAAGCCTATAAAACACCCATGGGCCTAATTCGTCAAGTATTTATAGAGAAAAACCTATTTAAAATTATAAAATAACCCCAAATTTTATTTTTTAATTAATTAACACTAAAATCCTATTTAAACACTAATTCTAATCCAACACCAATTTAAACACTAATTCTAATCCAACACCAACATGCATTCACAATTAAATATCCAATTTGAATTAATTACAGATTTTTAATTAATACAAGTCAATAAAATGTTTTAATTTATAAAAACACCAAAAAAATATGAAAAACAACAAAAAATACCCTTGGAACCCAAAAATATAATATTATACTTAAAACGACCGTTTCGTCGACTTGAGTATTAAATGGATATTTAAATTATCAAATTATATCAAAATAAAATATAAGGGTGAAAAATGACTATTTTGCCTAGAAGGTACAAAACTACCAATTTGCCTCCTAAACTCAAAAAACTAAAGGTTTTACAGAAACTCTTCCATTTTCTAAGTTTATTCATGCTTTGGCCAATTGCATGGTAGTAGTTGAAGACCAATTAGGTGGATTATTTTGCAGGCTTGTGCAGTCAAGCTCCGGTCTAACTGCACGTCAATCGCAGCCCCCGAATTGGATCATGACACTTAAAATGTGATAGAGCAAAAATATAGGGACCTCATTGTGTGTTTGGTAAAATCCAGGGACCTAATTGTAAATATAAGGACCTGATTCTCCCATTAAAATAGTTCTTTTAATTTTTACAAAATCAAAAGGAAATTGAAGAATTAGAAAAAATGAACTATTTCTTTAAAAAGTCTTCCTTAACTTGCACATAATTTACAAAGTATCTATTTTTCAACTTTTTCTACAAATCACCTCCAAATTTGGACAAAATTGCCACTTTGTTCATATGGCCTTCACTTGCCTTGGCTGATTATAAAATTAATATAATAATTTATTTAAAAAAAATTAACAAAGGCTTTTAAAAGGGTAACAGTAATGTTGGGAGGGAGAAAATAGAATCTGCAACAAAAAAAATAAAAATAAAAATAAACATAATTCTTTTAAGAAAGATAATTTCATTCATCTATCTATCTATAACATATATATATATAAACACGAATGAAGAGGTTAACATTGAGATTATCCAAAACATCCTCTAAAATCTTATATTTTGAGGTTAAATATGTCTTAATTGATTTATATAAGGTAATTAAATTCCATCAAAAAATTAATGTAATTATTAGTATTATAAAGGATTTTTTTTAAGGGATGTATTCAATCAAGACTTTTAATGACTTTGAAAGTAAAGTGGCATTCAATCATAACTTTTACAGACTCTATAAAAGTCATTCAAAGTCTGTAGGTATTCAATTACGATTTTTAAATACTTTTAAAAAGTCATTCAAAGTCTGTAAATATTCAAAAAGTCATTGACTTTTACAGACAATGACTTTTAATGACTTTTTAACTAAAAATACATATAGAAGAGTGAATAAATTCTCTTATTTATTCACACAATACTTTTATAGACTTTTACATAATCAATCTCCGACCGACGATCGAACCACCAAAGATGCTTCTACTTAATCGAATTAGTAATTCCATTATTTTTTCCTCTCAAACGGTGCTACTATTATCCAGTACCGACCCACGCCACTGATAAAGAGATATTGCTAATGAAAAGATATTTTTAAATTATTATTTTATTATATATATGTAATTTTTATTTTAATTCATATAATTTTATATACTATTTTAAGAATTAATTATTTTTATCAAATAAGAAATATACATTTATTATTATTATTATTATTATGGTTTGATGATTTTGTAATTGATACCGTGTATCATAATTTCTTTATTAATGAATGGAACAAAGTTTTATTATTTGATAAATAATTATTTTTATTAAAAACATTATAATCCATAAAAGTAAAATCTTTTATAATCCATCAATATTATCAAAGACTTTTGGTGAGAAATAGTGAGTGCCAAATCCACTAACACACTCGCATACTCAGAAGCAACCCGCGATAACAATGTCATCACTTAATATAGCAAGCAAGCATAGGCCTGAAACCGGCGACCGGAATAAAGCCGCTCTGCTGCCAACCACACTACCATATGATGTGATAGTGTGAAAAAGGCCAAGACAAGAAGAGTAGTATTTGAGAGATTGCCCAGTTACAAAGCAGACAGCTGCTGGCTTGGGTAGCACTGAGAAAGTTTTCTACCCCCATGATGTAGGCTGTACATGTAACTTGCCAAGGTAGGTCCAAAGAAATTGCCATGATTGCCATTAACAACGTTAACGGCCGCCAATCCGCACCGTTCATCATAGCAATAATAAAATTACTGAACCTTTTAACCGAGACTAAAAGTCTTAAAAAAATAAAATCTTTAAAAATCCATCAAAATCTATAAAAATCTTTAAAAGTAAAGTCTTTAAAAGTCTTTAAAACTCTATAAAAGTATTTGAAAAATTTAAAAAGTCTTTAAATATCTTTAAAAGTTATTCTCTAAAAAAATATTTAAAAGTCATTAATTCTCCTAATTGAATACACCCCTTAATTTTTACTATTTGCGTAATTCCTAATTTAGATGAATTGGAACAAATAAAATAGTCTCTTTATTTTATAAATTTAAATTAATCAATTATGTTTAATTTTTCTATTGGCAATCCAACTCATGCTGTGTAGTAATTAAAGGTATTTAAAAAAAATGCAAACACTTCCACTCTAATTTAGCCCACGTATTACGCATTCCGTGGGTAAAACACAAGTAAAAATAAACAAGAAAAGGCGCTTATGTCCCCCATTTTTTTGAAGAAACTATACTCATAAAAGCTCTCTCTCTTTCTTTGTTTCTTTCTTTCTGGGTTATAGGGTTTCTCAATCTAATTATATTTTCAGTTACTATTAATCGGTAAACAACAAACCCAAGTCTTTTCCACATATAGAAAGCTACTGCCTTTGTTAATTTTCAGAGACAGTGCATGGATCGTCTCCGTCCTAGACACAGAATGCAATTCTCTGGCTTCACAAAGGCTGAGGTATAATTTTCTTTTCTTATTTATCTATTGATGCTTTATCTGTGGTATTCCCTAATATTTTAATCTGCCCAGGATTGTTTTGTCTTTGTCTTATTGATTATTTAGGATGCTTTTTTATCTTTTACCTTTTTAATTGCTATGTCGTGTGCTTTCTTGATTATAGGTAGGCCTGTGATTACAAACAATATCAGAAAGTTTGTATCAATGCTAAAGGAATTGAAAGTTTCTGCTTCATCCAGGGCCCAGGATTTGGCAAAATTGAATGGGGTTATCAGATGTTATCTTGTCTGATGTGAAAGCTTTTATTGGTTTCTGGAGTAAAACTACTGTTAAAAGAAAATATGGGAAATTTTTAATTCTGTAAACATAGATTAATTGATCATAATGTTAATGTTAGTTCAATTCTTTCAACTCTTGTTTACATGTTTGGATATGTTGGATTGTTTTGCATTTCTAGTCCGCTGTAAATTTGAAATATTGTAAAATTCTGCATTTGAATGATGCAAATCTTTTCTTTTAGCCATTGGAATATTTGTGTATTTGTCCGTATCTAAAGGAGCTATGATGCTGAAATTTTTGTCTTCACTAGTTCTCCAATGTTTCAAACAATGGAATGATCATTTGTTTTTCTCTCCTCCATGGAGACAGGTTGAGAAGATGGAGAAATTGCTGAAGGAACCGAGGGAGCTGATGGACAAGGAATTTTTTCAAAAAATTGCAAAAAGTTTTAAGTAAGTTGCCTCCGCGTGTGAATAACTGAAATGGCATGTTTAACTTAGATGATCATAGTTCGAGGCCTTATAATGGAGTAGCCATGAAAAATTTTGCAATGCTTCTTTCTTGGCACACTTATTAATATTATGCATGATAACGCAGTATTCTGCTATTTTGAAAAAAAATGAGGACAACAGTTTCCGTAGATTGTATACGTCTCATGAATGGAAATGGACATTAATATGCTAGTTTGAAAGTCACTTATTTGGCCCTAACTCCTCTTGTTTTCATTTGCTAATGCAGTTACTCTTCTGCTCGTGCTGGGAAACCTGTTGTTAAATGGACTGAGGTTTTGCATTTCAATTGATCTTTCCGTCTTTATACTATTGTTTTGCTGTTATTACCAATTCATATGCTGAAGAATCACATATCATTACCTTATTGTCTAGGTAGAAAGTTGGTTCCGAAATAGACAAATGGGTTCTTCAGCTGAAGCATCAAAAGATGATCATTCTAGCCCAAGAAGTAGCCCCTCAAATGATGCAAAAGAAAGTTCTCAAATGCCAAAAGGTGTTCCCTTTTCTACATTTTTGACATGATACTAAGCGTTGTCCTGTAAACATGAGAAACTGAACAAGGCTATTAGATTAATTTGACCCTAGTGGTAGTTGGTCTGATCTAGCAGCACTATTTGATGCTACTCAGGTGTAGCTGTTGTTAGTCTATATTTGTTTGGTTTACAGAAGTTTATGTCTCATTTTTATCAGTATATATCTGTACATGCAAGTTGAAACATAGTTTTAATTAAATTTCCCAATACATGATCTTCCTTTTGCTTCTCATGTAAAAAGCAACGACACTCTGGAGAATGATTTTATGTGGCTGATTGAAATGCAGGAGAAAAAGTCCCTGATTTATCCGAGTTGGAATTTGAAGCCAAATCGTCTAAAGATGGGGCATGGTAAGCTTCCAGGTTGAGGACTGTTGAAATTCTTTCCTGCTTGATGGTTGTGTGTGCGGGTTTGTAGATTGAAATTAGATGAGAGTGAACTACAGTATGACCATCTTTTCAAAACCATTTTATTTAGGGCTAGAATTGCCGAAAACCTGATTCCTATTACTAATTACTAATGTTAATTGTAGCGAAATTCAATAAATATTCCTGAATGGGGTGGATATTCTTTTCAGTTTGGTTATGTGAATGTGAGTGCAGATGTCCAAAGTTCACATCTAGCTTTGGCTTCTGGGTATGCAGGTACGATGTTGATATGTTCCTCTGCCACAGAATACTTCCATCCGGTGAAGCTGTAAGCATTAACTGCCTTGTGATGTTAAATAAATAGACAAGTAAAAAGCCAGTCACTTGGAAAAGAATTTGAATTCTTAAATAAATTGATGGAATTTTTCATTTATTAAAGGAAGTAATGGTTAGATTCATTGGATTTGGGGCTGAGGAAGATGAGTGGGTGAATGTGAAAAAAGCAGTGCGAGAACGGTCTGTCCCGCTGGAGCATTCAGAATGCCATAAGGTGCAAGTTGGAGATCTTGTATGCTGCTTTCAGGTAATTTTAACTGCATCTACTTTCTTGTATACGTATATTCCATATTCTATATTATATCAAGTATGGGTATGAATGATATGTAACTAATTAGGAAAGGAGAGACCAAGCCATATACTACGATGCTCATGTTACTGATATCCAAAGGCGGATGCACGACATAAGAGGTTGCAGATGTCTCTTTTTTATCAGATATGATCACGACAATACCGAGGCACGCATCGTTTGCTAATTATCATCTGCTGCTACACTTTTGTTGCTGCTTTCACTTTACTTACATTGCTCTACCTTTCATTTCTTCTGCCAGGAGAGAGTCCGCTTGAGGAGATTATGCTGCAGGCCAACTTTTTAGCTCTTTTTCTTGAGCAACCACAAATTTTCCCACCCTGTTATTTTTTCTTTCTTCTTATTATAATTCTTATTAATTTGATTATAATCTGGGTTTCATGTACAATAAGATATAAATGCCTTGTCTTTTTTGTAATTTTTGTTCAATATATCGGTAAATTCGACATTGGTTCGTGTAAAATCAGTAATTTTTTCCCTCCAAAATAAGGACCATTCCTTTGCAATGGCTTACTTCAAAAGCCATTTCCACCAAAATCCACGTCTCCATTTTACCTATGGGAGTTCCTTAAGTTAAGAACATATTAAGATTTCATTATCTTCTTAGAAATATAAATACTTTATTTAAAGAATAATAGTGTTTATTTGTGATATTTTAAGTTATTATTCTTAACCATATTTATAACTTGAGTATTTTAAATAAAACTTTTATGAATAATTTTTACTCATTTATTATTTTATAACATCTAATTTCATTATTTAATATGAATTGAAAGAGAGAAACAAAATATGTAATATAATTTCATAAATAATAAATATAATAATAATTTTAATTTGGTGTATAAATTATTAAAGAAAATAAAAAGATTATTAATTCAAATTAATTTACTATTTATATTATCCATTGTTCAAAACATTCCAATATTAATATAAATAATAATTAGTGATTTAGTATTAATTGTTATATATAAGAAGATGAAATTTTTTTATAAATGAAATTAAAAATTATAAAATGTCATGTAAGTTATTGTTTTCAATGAATTTTTCTTAGCTTTTATATATTTTATGTAGATAGATATTGATATAGAAGTGACATGCTATAATTTTATAAGACACTAAAATTATAGCGATAATGATGTCTTAATTCATTTAGGAACACCAACCAACTAGGAACCTAATTAGAATTTTGAGAAAAAAAAATAATTTGATGACATGAAAAATAATACTATGAACACCAAAAACTTGCTAGTTTGTAATCAAAATTATTAAGTTTATATTGATTAATGGTAGTTGATCTTAATTTGTAAAGATTGATTATCTTCTTCATACTACATCCTCCATAATATCAACAATTATAAGGGTATGCGGTTCCAATTCCGATTCAGTTTTTACCAAGAAATTGGAACCAGATGCTGCCATAGTTCTTGTGCAATACACCTATGATTCCGATTCCTTAAACAATGTTTTAAGTGTAAAAAATTTAGTTGAAAGATGTAAAATTCAGATTTCCAATTTTAGTTATACTAAAATAGAGCTACTAAATGACATTAAAAAAATTTTTTTTTAATGGAAATGATATCAAATTAATAAAATTAAATGGCATTAAATTTAATTCTAAATTAGTAAAATAATATAGTGTTTTTGGTATCTAAACAATACGGGATAATGATATTTTTGGTGTAATTTGGAAAAAAAATTTCTCAATTTAGTGTGAAAAAAATGAAAATTACGAATTTGGTGTATTTTATTGATCAAAATTTTTGGTCCAGTGTGCCATATGAAGTAGCGCACAGAAAAATTTTTTTTCCTGGCGCACTCTTGTCCAGCGCGCCATTAAGACCCACGCACTGAGCCCATCCTTTCCCATTTTTATTAAATCATTAACTCTTGCAATCAAATATTAGTATTTTGACAAATGTGGAAACAAATAAATAAGAATGAAGTAGTTTTAGACAAGATGATGGTAATTTATTGGGCTATCATTTTTTATTGACCAAGGGTTGATTTATGTGAAAGGATGGGCTCAGTGCGCCGGTCTCAAAGGCGCGCTGGACAAGCGTGCGCCACGTGTCCTTGTTTGGTACTAGCTATCGCCACGTATCCTCATTTTTCTGAAAACTTGTGGCAATTTTCAGTCTGTTTGTCTAAATGGCGCATAGGAATGGGGAGACGACGCGTGGAATAACCGGAAAAAAATTTTTCTATGCGCTACTTCATATGGCGCACTGGACCAAAAATTTTGGTTAACCACCACAAAACACACCAAATTCGTAATTTTCATTTTTTTTTCACACTAAATTGAGAATTTTTTTTTTTCCAAATTACACCAAAAATATCATTATCCCAAACAATACTTAGAAACCGCTTGATTTTAGTTTTTTTTTTATATCCGATTTCAAATTGATTTGCTATGCCGCACATCCAAATCCAAGCTCTTAGCAACGACTAATGAGAATGTACTTTTACTTTGGTTTAAATAATCAAAATGGGTTCATTAAGTTATTACTGGAAGTTTATTAAAGATACTTGGAGAGAAGATTCTACTGTTTATTAGAGTATTAACCATATGAAATCATAATATTTGTGTATAACAGTCAGTGGCGTAGCCAGGAATTTGGCGGATGGGGGCCCAAATCCTGGCTACATTACTGTTTCTGGTAATTTAATTAAAAATAAAAATAAATAAAAAATATGACACAAAATATAAAATTCATAAATAATATTAAAAATTGTAATTGAATTATAAAGATCCCCGTCTACTTTTCATTAATTTAAATCTATGCATAATATCTACATTGTTAACTTTTTCAAATACATCTCTTTCAATAAAGCAAACTACACAATCATTCAATAATTCATCTTCTATTGTATTGCAGAGAGGAGTTTTAACGAATTTTAGTACAGAAAATATATAATATAAGTAAACCTCTAATTTGCTACATGCTAGTGATAATATTTTGAAAGATGTATGAATTAAAATATGTATTTTCTAAGTCTTGCCCTAAAAGAGTTAGAATATTAAAATTCTCAATTGTTTATATTTAAAAAGTGGATATAGTCTAAAATGATCTAGCTAAACCATTGTAAAAATTTCGTGTTCTCTCTTTTATGTTTTTGAGCATTTGCTTGTTAAATTTATGCGAAGGCATGCTTTTATGTATTGTAAAAAATGTAAATGATTTTCTAAATACAAAAAATTTGTGGAACTTCTTCTTATTTAAAATGTGTCAGAATCTATTTTCTTAATTCTAATTTTATACTCGAAACTCTAAGTTGACCTATGTTGATTGAATTCAGAAGTTGGAATTCTAACTCAATTTAAGTAGTTAGAATATCATTTTCTAGTTATTATAAAGAATTTAATTCAGAAAAACGACAAAGTTAGAAAAATGAGTACTTTTAAAAAGAATTCTAAAAAAATATCCTATTTTTTAAATTACAATTGTAGAAATAGTTATACAAATTTTTTTAAAAAATAAAGAATAATATCAATAATTATAAAATAAATATTGAAAAATAAAAATTTTCTTTAGTATTTCTCCATTCTATACGTCACTAATATTCTAAAAAAAGGGAATAAGGATTGGATTGAGTCACAAAAATGAGATAATGCAAATGGT
>CATIWJ010413079.1:0-10314 GCA_949640765.1 Croton laevigatus
CGAATTCAGATCTACTTATCAACTACGTTGTGGCGTTCTTCTGACTTCGTTCCTCAAATCCTTCGATCATTAGCATTCTTGCTTTGTTAAGCAACGGGTGTTATAGGGGGTGGATTTTCCTTCGTTATTGGATTCGTATCACATATTGATTACAAGATCCTTCAATAGGACAAAGGATCAATCCCCAACTCTAAAAAAATGACGTGGTGCTTGTGAGAATAAACAATAGGGAGGGTTTCACATTTTCCAATCTTGTGGAGCCATGTTCTTAATATGAAAAAGCTCAGCTGGATTCTTTTAAGAGTTAGGGGGCCAAAGGCATTTTTTCCCAAAGTTATCTATTATGAATTCTCTGAACGTCATTCATGATCTCACCTGAGGGAGACCTCTCATGGATAATATGCACATATAGGTTTTATGCCTCCTTACAATTGTACTTATATATTGTGATGACAACCTTGTTGTGATCATCGCAATACCTTCCTCTATCCTTGTAGAAGACAACCTTGAAATCGAAACTTCAAGACCTTTACCCTTTTCGAACGGAGTTTCAGATTGTAATTCTCGCTTGTTGTGTTTATACCTTCTATTATCTATGCAATAGACAACCTAAACATCAAAGATCAAATTAGCCTTAGTTGCTAACATGAATGCCAGGACGCCTCAAGACATCTTGATACACCCTATAAGTTCTACGAAGAACTAAGAAGTAAAATAACCTCTCAAATTGAAATTCAATAATAATAATATGTCTGTTTGAAAGGTTGCTGAAAACTCCTTTATATTGCTAAGAGATTTTGGCTACAAAGGAAATAAATTATTCCTAAAATAACTTAAGGAAAGGATATATATTAAATAATCCCTAATCGAACCTGAAATAGGATTTTGCCAACTAAGGAAACAAAAATTCGGCCAATTACCTAATTAAATAAAAATAAATAAACAAAAAGGCCTTAATGAAGTGTTTAGGCCCAATTTCATCCTCCCATGCTTAATCTTGAGTTTGACATGTATGACCATCTTCTCCCCACTTGAACTTGACTTGTCGTATACGTAATGTTCTAGTGGCATGGATTCAGATTCATTTCTTTCCAAATTATTATGCATGCCTTGGATGAGAACTTGCAGTGCCTCCTTGAACTTCTTAGCCCTTAGCTTTGTTATTAGACCACTTGGTAATATCAAAGGATCATTGGATGTTGTTGGTTTGGCTTCATTGGGTTCCATCTCTTTAATTCCACTCCTAAGCTCCTTGCTTGAATCATGTTTTAGCTCCAGTCCATGTGTATCATTCCCTCCCTCTTGAAAAGGATTTGTCCTCAAATCTAAAATATTATCAAAAGGAGACAAATCAGAAACATTGAAACTTGCACTAACATTATACTTACCAGGAAGATCGAATTTGTAGGCATTGTCATTGATCCTCTCTCCAAGACTTGGAATGGACCATCCCCACTCTGGAAATCATTTCTTTCTTAGATGCAACCATACCCAATCTCCTCGTTGAAAGATCATTTATTTTTTGCCCTTGTTAACATTCTTCACAAAAATTATTGTTTTCTTCTCTATGTTGTCCCTAGCTTTTTCGTGAATTTGCCTAACATATTAGGCCTTCTTTTTACCATCCATATCGACTTACACATTCAAAGGTAAAGACATTAAATCCAGAGGAGATAAATGATTATAGCCATACACAATCTCAAAAGGTGAAAAATTAGTAGTAGAAAGTACTTCTATTATAAGCAAATTCAACATGAGGCAAACAATCTTCCGCAGTTCTTTTTAATTAAAACATGAAGGAATGAAGACAAAGTCCTATTAACTACTTCTGTTTGACCATTAGTTTGGGGGTGACAAGTTGTAGAAAATAGCAGTTTAGTCCCTAATTTTCCCCACTAAGTCTTCCAAAAGTAACTCAAGAACTTAGTATCCCTATCCAAAACTATGGTTCTAGGCATTACATGTAACCTAACAATTTTCCTAAAGAATAATTCGTCTATATTAGAGGCATTTTCAGTTTTAGAACATGTAATAAAGTGTGCCATCTTATAAAACCTATCAACCACAACAATAATAAAATCCTTTCCTTTCCTAGTCCTAGGCAAATCTAATACAAAATCCATAAATGTATGAGTCCAAGGTTCATGAGGAATAGGTAAAGGAGGTGATAACGGTGCGAGTGTAATAGGAATTTTATTAAAAGTGAACAAATACCTATCATGTTTTACCTTTTGGTCAAATTTCCATGGCCTTCCCAACAGAATGTGACAAGCTTGCATAGGTACCACATCGCATAGAACCTCATCAATATAACTACCAGTCGAAATGGCCACTTGAACTTACGCTGTCATTTTAATCTCTCTATTGTCGTTGAGCCATTGTAAACGGTAGGGCTTTGGATGCTTGATGGTTGGAAGTTATAATTTCTCCACCATGTACGTGCTTGCAACATTGGTACAACTCCCCCCATCTATAATAAGACTACAAACTTTTCCACTCACTAAACACCTAGTGTGGAACAAATTTTCCCTTTGACTATCATACTCACTCTTAACTTGGGCATTTAAAACCCTCCTAGCAACTAACAAACCTCCCATGACTAGTCCCTCTTCCTTAACCACATGAAACTCACTCTTGGACTCTACCTCACTCTCGACCTTTCTCTCATCTTCACTCACAACCTCCCCATAGGTATTAAGGAACATGGTTCTTTTATTAGGAAATTGATTTGCTATATGACCGAACCATTGACACTTAAAACACCTAATTTTCCTTGACTTAGATTGAGGCTTAGAAGAAGAATTTGATGCCTTAGTCTCGGGTTCAGGATTAGTAATAGGTACCTTGGATTTTGAAGACTCTCCTTTGAATGTATAAGGTGAATCATTCTCTCTTTTGTAAGGTGCCATCCATGGATTTGATTTTGCAAAAGTGTTAGGCCCCCTTTTGCTACTGCCTTTTCTTTTAAGTTGGACTTCCACCTTCAAAGCTTGGTGTAGCAATTCTTTTAAATCGACAAAGTTTTGCATCTCCACAATATCATATATGATCGAATTTAGTCCTTGGAGAAATCTGGCCATGGTGGCCTCGGATTCTTCTTCAATGTTTGCTCTAATCATTGCTGTCTCCATCTCTTAATAGTATTCTTCCACACTCTTATTGGAACCTTGTTTCAAAATTTGAAGTTTTTGATGAAGGTTGTGAAAATAATAAATGGGAACAAACCTCTTTATCATGATAGCTTTCATCTTTTCCCATGTAGAAATTGCTCTCACACCATTCCTTCTTCTTGAAATGCCAAGTTGGTCCCACAAAATAAGAGCATAATCTGAAAATTCTAAGGCTGCAACTTGTACCTTCTTTGCTTCCCATTCAAGGTAAGCTTTAGGATCGTTTTTACCCTTAAATGGAGGAATTTTGATCTTGATGTTGTCTCTTGGTTCATCACATCATCGCCATCTTCTTCTTGCTCTTTAAGCCTTCGAATAACCCCTCTACCCACTTGCCTTGGTGCATTCTCAATTTGGGCGGTTGGTTTAAGTACTCGGTTAGCATTCTCCAATTAGTTTAAACAATTTTGCATTGGCCCTAACTGAGTTGTCAAAGCTCTATCAACTTGCTCCATCATAGCCTATATGAGGGCATTATGTTCGGCATTAGGAGCTCCTCCAATTTTTCCATTTGTAGGGTCCATTAGTAATAACCCTTCAAGTAAGAAAAATTATAAATTGTACCTGCAAGAAAACGTTAGAAAAAAAAAAGCAGAACCTCACAACTCACACACTTGTGTTTGACACAAAAATTATGAATCACTCTTCACCCGTGTTTCACACAATTTAGTTGTCTTTTTCTCGCTCTTATAATCTCTCTAGTCTTGCCATTTTCCTCTCAATTTTACCTTTATAGCTCTTAGTAAAACTAATTGGATGTAACCATTTCTTGGAGATGACTAGTAGAGGCAAAAGCAACCCCAGAGAGAGAAGTTATTCCTAACACAAAGGGAGAAAAATGACCTCAAGAGGGGTTCTCGCAAAAGTCATTCGACCATAGGAAGACATTGTGGTTACTATTATCTCAGAGGAGAGATCCTCAAAGAGAAGGAATCAATTGCACCATCCTTTTCTGCCCAAAATGAAGACACTACTGAGATTGTCAACCAACAGGGAGCTGGTAATGAGGTAGCCCCTAGGCAGACTTTAGAAATACCAACTCCTTCCTCCTTTTTGATAAGGTCACCAACAGAGGAAGCTGAAGATGAAGATCCAACTCCCAGTATGTTTAAAAAGTAAAGAAGGACAGTAAATGGTATGACTGGAACGCCATTGCCTTTAGTGCAAAAGAGGTAACCACTCTAAGGAATTTCAATGCCCTACTGCAATGTCAGTATGGGAATGATGCGTCACTATTGAACCCCCAAGGATATATCATAACATAATAAGGGAGATGGAGTTTTCCAGTGGACACGATGCAAATAAGAGAGTTACACAACTTTGCAATGATTGATAAAAATGATTAGAGGAAGCATGATGGTAAGTCGCTCTTGAATATTTGAAAGCAACCTTGTCCTATGTATGGCGACCTCACGTATGCATAGCAACCTCTTTGAGACATGACGACCTATATGTATCAATTATGTATTGTTGTGTTTGACAGAATATGGTATTGGGCCATGGTCTCTAAAAATTTATTCATGAGTTGAGAAGGGAAGACAAGGATCAAGGCAAGGAGCTTGAAAAATTTTTCTCAAAGAAACCCAAGCTTTGAGGAGGAGCTAAACCTCCAAAGAGAGGGAGAACCACCTTAGCTGAGGGCATGTGGAAGGATATGAAGGCGGAAATAGATATCGTCCATCAAGAGCTGTACAAAGCTCAATAGGAGATAAATGCTTTCCACTGTAAATATTCATAAAAAAAGAAAAAGGAAAGAAAATTAGAAAAAGTGTTAGAGAATGCTTGAAAGAGACAGAAGGATTTGAGGTCCCAATTTGAGGGCCTAAAGAAGACTCGTGAAGAGGAGGTCGTCAACATATAAAGGCATTGGAAGAATCTCATCATGAGGAGGTCACCTTTCTTAAAGAGCAAGTTGATAACAACCTTGTTGTGATCGTAGCAAAACCTTCCTCTTTCCTTGTAGACGACAACCTTACAATCGAACCTTGAACACCTTGGGTCTAGAACCATTGTCGTATGGTGAAAGTGCAATGCCTTCGAAGCCGGTAAGCAGTCCGAAATCATTCTAGGCTTTCGATCTAGTCCAATAGTCTAAGGTCCCTTTCGTTGAATCGTCATTTGCTTTTGTTGAGTGAGACTAAGGTGTGAGTGCAGGGCTCTTCTTTTGTTTTGAGGTATATCACCATCATTCGCCCATCGGTTAGTCGAAGAAGAAAGATAGCCCTATCGTCTAAGTAAGCAGCTTTTCCTTTAGCCTATTTAATTTGAACCCCAGATCAATAAATTAGCTTTCCCTCATCGAGTTCAATTCCTGATCGCTGAACTATGAAAGGGCGTCGTCGAAGAAAAGCCCAATGCCGTTAATACGTAGCCCTATGTCAACCCATCAAGAAAGATTTTCGCGAGCGCCATTCTTTTCTCTTTGCTACCATCTAGCTTACTGGACTAGTCAAGGGGGTAAAGCTCTGCTCTAGTGTAAAGGCTTAGGGCGGGACTTTCACCAGACCAGACACTCTCGCCAAACATGCCACTTTAGGTAGACCACAAGAGTAGATCCTAGCAGGCCAGCACCCTCTATTAAGATGAAAGCTTCAATTAATATAAGATACAGAAGAGCCAGCACATTGAAGATGAAAAGTGATCCCCTCCCACAAGGGTATGAGAAAGCTGTTCTTGATACACCTACTCGGTCATCAAACTCATTTACCAAAAAATCAATCCCACTAGACCACTAGAAATGATAGATGTGTATGGAAAAAACTACCTTGATCCCGATCAAGGCATTGGTAGTTTACTTGCTGCCCCATTCCATTCATCCCGATAGGAGCGAAAGCCCTTAAATTCGTCGTGGAAACGAAGGCTGGTGAGACTGCTGGTACAAGGGAGAAGGAACGAAGTAGCTCGACTTAATAGTGGAGGAACTAGATGTAAGGGCACTCTTAAATCCCCTAATGCCTATCCACGGGATGAGAATGAACAATGGATTGGGGGAGAAAGGACCCACCCTTAGTATCACTGCTGCTTTCAGAAACTAGCTATCCAGCGACTTAAGCTTTTGCTCCAGATTCTGTTACCCGAGCTCGAGGAAAGGCTGAACTGCACCATGGTTCAATAGGAAAGGCTAAAGGATCATTGCTAGGATGCCTCAAGAAATCTTTAAACACCTAAAAGTTCTAAGAACAAAGAAGTAAAATAACCTCTCGTTTGAAATTTCAATTATCAATAATTTGTGTTTTTAAGTGGCTGCCGAATTCCCCTTTATATGGCCAAGAGGGTTCGGCTACAAAGACCTAAAATAACAAGAAAAGGAAATAAATTATTCCTAAAACAACTTGATCTAGAATCTGCCAGCTAATAAATAAATAAAATGAAATAAAATAAAGAAATTCATCTAACTATTAGGCCTAATTAAATAGTGGGCCTCCAACTTCAATCTTCATGCTTAATATTTGATTTTGACAAGCACAACCATTTTCCCTTTAATTGAACTTCACTTGTCGAGCAGGTATCTGTCTAGTAGAATAGGCTTAAGTTCATCTCTCCAAATTATCATGCATGCTTTGGATAAGAAGTTGTAGTGCTTTCTTGAACCTCTTAGCTCAGCATTGTTATCGGGCCACTTGGTAATATCAAAGGATCATTAGATGCTGGTTTGGCTTTCGCGAGTTCTATCTCTTTAAAATCCACTCCTAAGCTCCTTGCTAGATGATAACAACCTTGTTGTGATCATCGCAAACTCTATCCTTGTAGAAGACAACCTTGTGATTAAACCTTCAAGACCTTCCTCTATCCTTCTAGAAGACAACCTTTTGATCGAACCTTCAAGACCTTTACCCTTTTCGAACAGAATTTCAGATTGCAATTCTCGCTTGTTGTGTTTAGACCTTCTATTATCTATGCAATAGACAACCTAAACATCAAAGATCAAATCAGCCTCTGTTGCTAACTTGACTGCTAGGATGCCTCCAGAAAATCTTGAAACACCACATTATTCTAGGAAGAACAAAGAAGTAAAATAACCTCTCAATTGAAAATTCAATTCATCATAATGTGTTCTTTTTTTACAAATTCATTTTTGGCCTTTATATAGCCTTTACATGACCTAAAAACCATATCCTATAATAAAACAAACTTTAATTGACCTAAAAAAACTATATCCTAAAAGGAAATAGAATTTGGCCTACTAAGGAAATAGAATTTGGCCTACTAAGGAAATAGAATTTGACCAACTAAGGGAACATAATTTGGCTAACTAAAAGAAACAAAATTTGGCCAACTAAAGGAAATAGAATTGGGCCACTACCAAAATAAAAGGAATTAAAACAAAGAAATTCGTCCAACTATTGGGCCTAATTAAATATTGGGTTGCCATAATCAATTTTCATACTATTGGCCGCCAACTTCAGTCTCCATGCTTGATTACATATTGGGCCATCGACTTCACTTGAACTTGACTTGTCATCTAGTAGCATAGTCTCAGATTCATCTTTCTCCAAATTAGTAAGCATGCTTCGGATGAGAATTTGTAGGGCTTCTATGTCTTAAAATTCACTCTTACACTCTTTGCTAGATCCTTGATCATGTCCTAGCCCAATCCATGTGTATCACTAGATCCCTTGATCATGTCCTAACTCCAGTCCATGTGCATCATTTTCTCCCTCTTGAAAAGGATTTGTTCTCAAATCTAAAACATTATAAAAAAGAGATAAATCAGAAACATTGAAACTTGCACTAACATTAGACTCACAAGGAAGATCCAAATTGTAGGTATTGTCATTGATCCTCTCCAAGACTTGGAATGGACCATTCCTACGTGGTAGTAAATTAGACTTCCTCTTCTCCAAAAATCGCTCCTTTTCCATTTGAATGCGCCATTCTTCTTCATAACCTTGGTTAAGGGGGCTGCCAAGGTACTAAAGTCCTTCACAAACTTCCTGTAGAACCCCGCTAATCCATAAAAAGATCAAACTTGACTTACGTTGGTAGGTGTGGGCCATTCCTAAATTGCTTTGACCTTTTCTTCATCCACTTTGATTCCTAAAGCACTTACAACAAAATCAAGGAAAACAGGCCTATTCGTGCAAAAGGTACACTTCTTAAGGTTATCAATGCAGAGACCAATTGCAAGTGTTCAATATGTTCATCAAGATTTTTGCTATAAACAAGTATATCATTAAAATAGACAACAACAAAATTTCTAATAAAAAACCTTAAGACATGGTTCATCAATCTCAAAAAGTACTAGGAGCATTAGTTAAACCAAAAGGTATCATTAACCATTCATATAAACCATATTTAGTTTTAAAAGTAGTTTTCCATTAGTCATCCTCTTTCATTCTAATTTGAGGGTACTTACTTTTTAAATCAATCTTTGAAAACACATAAGCACAATGAAATTCATCAAGCATATCATCCAATCTAGGATAGGGTGTCTATAAATCGTGATGTAGTTTATGGCACAAAAATCAACACACATCCACCAAGTCGCATCCTTTTTTGGCACAAGCAAAACTAGAACCGCAAAAGGTGATAAACTTTCCCGAACATAGCCCTTCTCCAGTAATTCACTTACTTGCTTCTCCAACTTTTTGATCTCCAAATAATCTTTACTTCCTTTTCCTTTCATACGTCTTTTGCTTCAATTTATTTTGTCACTTCTAGTATTAAATTTCATATTATGAAATCTACCTAAAAAGGCTATTTGTATTGTTCACAAAGTGTGATTTACCTAAGAACAAAAAAGAAATTAGCTAGAGTGGGCTGAGGAAGGCCATGAGCGAAATAAATTACTTGAGCGAAACACGAGTGACCAACCTTATCTTTTAAGTGTAAACACGTGAGGTAGCGTTGTGAGGTCATTGCTTTATTATTGTATTCGTTATTTCTAACCTTTTATTGTAGCAATGTCAAACAAAGATGAAAGTAGTAGAGCTGGTCATGTTGATAAGGCATTGCGTGAGGCTCAACAATCCGAATTTACACATTTATATCGCACTATGGAGAATGTGAGAGACACATTAGTATGGATTTGAGGTTACAAGCTGTTGAGAGAGCAACACCAGAGCATGATGGAGGCCAAGAGGTGGTAGAAATTGAATACCTCAAGATGATGATGATTTGGGAGATGATTTTGAGTATAAGGATGAGAATGCAACTTTTATCCCTAGAGGAGAGGAGGTAGAGGAGGTCCTGGTGCTATTAGAGTTAGAAGAGCAATGCATCTATGGAAGAAACCGTGGTGATAATGGCTTTGTAGATAGGAGCTTGGGAAGCATTAAATTGAAAATTCATAATTTTCAAGGAAAATCATATTCGAAGGCTTATTTGTAATGGGAAAAGCAAATTGAGCTTATATTTGACTGCCATCAATTTAGCGAGGAGAAGAAAGTCAAGCTAGCCATTACTCATTTTTCAAATTATGCTATAGCTTGGTGGGACTGATTGGTGACTAATAGAAGGAGAAATTTGGAGTATCCATGATGTGAAATCCGTTATGAGAAAGAGATTTGTGCCTAGATATTTTCATAGAGAACTTGTGCAAAGACTTCAGGTTCTTAAACAAGGTAGTAGAAGTGTGGATGACTACTACAAAGAGATGGAGATGATCATTACTAGAGCTAATATAGATGAAGATATGGAGACTACTATGGCACGATTCTTGGCTGGATTGAACAAGGACATAGCTAATCGAGTTGACTTACAGGCTTATGTGGAGTTAGTAGAGATGGTGCGTATTGCCATTAAAGTAGAGAAAACACTCCAAGGAAGAGGAGTAGCAAGGTATGTTTCCAAACCTTATTCTAATCCTATTTCTTCTTGGAAAAGGGATGGAAAGATTGATTTTAAGGTTGGAAATAAGGCTGTTCATGATGGTGGAAAGGGGAAGACAGATTTGAGTTCTAAAGGCAAATCCAAAGTTGAAGAGCCTAAAGTGAGAAATAGGGATATTAAATGTTGGAAGTGCCAAGATATAGGTCACATTAGCAAAGAATGCCCAAATAAGAGGGTTATGACCTTGAGAAATGGTGAGATAATGACCGATGAAACACGAGTGCTTACATCCTAATTTGGAGTGAAACACGTGCGGGGGAGTGTGAGGATTTTTTTTTTCTTTTCCAACATCCTTTTGCAGGAATCAAGTCCA
>CATIWJ010413093.1:0-11620 GCA_949640765.1 Croton laevigatus
TTCTCCGCTTTATCTCAGTCAATGACTGCTCATCAGCCACCACCGTCGCCGCCGGGTGTCCATTCCCTTTCTCACTACCGCATTTACTTCATTTAACTCACTCCTAACCTTTCCCCACGAGAATACGATGATGAAGATCTTGGCTTTTCTTTTTCTGTTTACTTTACCTTCTATTTTTGCCATTGAGGATGATTTGACTTGCCTTGAAGGCTTGAAGAACTCGCTTACTAATCCACTTGGCCGACTCGCTTCCTGGGATTTAACTAACAACTCAGTGGCCTCTGTTTGCAAGCGGAACGGTGTTTCCTGCTGGAACGAGGAGAAACCCATTATTATCAGTCTTCAGCTCCCGGTTTCTCAGCTCGCCGGTCAGCTTCCCGATTCTCTTAAGTACTGTCGTAGCCTCCAGGCCTTAAATCTGTCTAATAATGCACTTTCCGGTTCGATCCCACCTCAAATCTGTACATGGATGCCTTATATTGTTACTCTAGATCTCTCCGGTAACCGCTTCTCCGGTCCCATTCCTCCTGAAATCGTCAAATGTACGTTCTTGAATAATCTCATCCTGAGTGACAACAAGTTATCTGGTTCAATACCATACGGTTTTGGCGGTCTTCAACGGTTGAAACGGTTCTCGGTGGCAGATAACGATCTTTCCGGTGCGTTGCCGGCAGATGTAGCGACATTTCCGGAGGCTGATTTTGATGGGAACGATGGACTCAGTGGTAAGCCTCTTGGTAAGTCTGGTGGGTTGAGTGGTAAGAGCATTGGGATTATAATTGCTGCTGGTGTTGCTGGTGCTGCTGGGTCACTGATTTTAGGGTTTGTGATTTGGCGGTGGTTACCGAGCAAACAAAAGGAAGGGAACTGCACTTCTTCAAGTTGTATAAAAAATTCATAATTTAAAAATATTAAAAAATTGCCCATCAATTTACATCTTATGATTATTCATAATTTACTGTTCTGACTAATCAGATTGATGCATTACACTTGTGAGCAATTAAGTATAAATTTAAAAATTTTGATAAAATGAATATGATTTTTGAAATTTGTTTTCAAAAACCTAATTTTTAATTTTGGGTAATTGTATTTTTTTTTTTTGAAATTTGCTTTCAAAAACATAGTCTGGAGCACCTCCCTAGCAAGGATTTGTTATGTGTCTATAATTTAATTGCTTTAATTTTATAGATTTGTGTCCTGCCGCAATTTTCACTGTTATTGGATCATTCTTTCCTCTGTATTTTGAAGCATGCTTACATTCTCGTAGATTTGTATTGTTGCTTTCCTATCCGTTTTCTGCCAACACGAAGGAGCAATAAGAAATTTTGGAAGCCACTTAAGATTAAGAAGGGAAAAAATAATAGATTAAATTTTTTCTTTTCTACTAATTTTTTATATGTGAATTTGCTCTTTAAAGAACTGTTATTCTTAAGAAACAGTAGAGGTGAATTCATGACACAAACAAAAATGGGTCTTAAAGCTTAATCAAAATGGATTTAGTTTGTTAGAAAAAGAATAATAGTTGAATGAATGTAAGTTTTGTTGAATAAAAAAATGGGTTTATTGAGTTTAGTGGTAGCGTTTTAAGATTTGAGAAAGAAGAAAGAAAAGGCAGATACACAATTGCCCACACATTTTATGTATTTAGAAATTTTTTTATCCCTTTCACCTTTTTTTTTTTTTTTCTTCTTCTTTTTTATCCTCAGTGGTAGATGATTATCTAAAAAAGGGAACTTTTAGCTATGTTATGATTTTCTTTTTTTGTTATTGGTTTCAGTTTAGCTCCTGCCTTAAATGACTTTTAAGTGGACCTTCAGTAATTGCAATATTTATGCATAAGATTGCTAAACTTAATTCTTCATATTTGTTACCGTTAGTGCTACAATAGAATTTCTGTTTTTTTGTTCTTGAAACAAGTTATGCTCCATTGCTTGTATTATACTATTTTTTTATAGTTCATGTTTTTAAATAGTATTTATAATTGTATTTGGTGTAGTTATGGAATGGTTCTTTAAAATGTTGAAACCAAATAAAGAATCATCATCATCATCCATTAATCAATATGATCAAGTACTTGAGAAACAAGATGAAGTCATTGTTGATAAACAAAATAAAGTTATTGCTAAAAAACATGAGCTTAATATACATAACCTTCCTTCCGATCCTAGAGTGTGACATAGTATAATGAATTATGCAATTAAAAAACAAGATGAGATATGTAGAGCTTATTTATTAAAGGTTCATTGTCAACCACGCAATCATAAATTTCCTCAAACTCTTAAGGGGCATCGAAAAAGCAAATTTGTTGCAACTTGTTTTTGATGAATTTAAAGATTGGTTGGAATATAGTATTGAAAAAGATGTTGGTTATTTGTTTTCATCCGCTCATCGTGAAAGATGTCATTAAGCTTTTGTATCCGACAATTTTAATACATGGCAAAAGAAGGAAAATTTAGTCCAGCATGTAGGAGATCATAATTCAGATCATAATAGATGTAGATTAGCATATCAAGATTTGATGAATCAATCTCAATATATTGAATTGTATTTTGCAAAACAATTAGAAAAATCAAAGATTGAGTATCGTTTTAAGTTAAATACATCAATAAAATGTATTCTTTTTCTCTTAGAGCAAGGTTTAATAATTCAAGAAAATGATGAATCGAAAAAGTCGTTGAAACAGGGGAATTTTCTTCGCTTATTAAAGATATATACTAAAGATAATAAAAATAATAGGAATGTTGTGTTACAAAATGCTCTTGAAAATCTAAAACTCATATCACTTGCTATTCAACATGATATCATTAGAGCATGTGCTGCTGAGACAACAAAAACTATAATATCAGATTTAGGTGGTGATATGTTTTCTATAGTAGTTGATAAAAGTCGAAATGTATCTGTCAATGAGCAAATGGAACTTGTTATTCCATATAGCGATAAATTTTGGATGTGTTATTGAAAGGTTTATTGATATTGTCCATATGTGTGATATAACTGCAATTTCACTGTTTAATGTGATTAAGTATTTGTTTTCAACTCATGGCTTAAGTATTTGTGGTTTGAGAAGTCAAAGTTATGATGGAGCAAGTAACATAGGTGGTGAATTTCATGGACTTAAAAAGTTTGATTTTAAAGAAAAATTCCAACGCATACTACATTCATTATTTTGCCCATCAACATCAACTAACACTTGTTATTGTTGCCAGAGATCATTCAAAAGTATGTTCCTTTTAATGTTGTTACTTGTTTGTTAAATTTTGTTGGAGGATCTTATAAGCGTAGGGATATGCTTCGTGAGAAGCAAAAGGAGAAAATTGTAGATAGTACTGCAGAAGGTGTGTTGGCAACATAATAAGGCTTGAATAAAAAAATGGCATTAAAAAGTCTAAGGAATACTCATTGGGGTTCTCACTATGGTATGCTTGTTAATTTAGATCATTTATTTAATTCGATCACAGATGTTCTTGAATATGTTGGAGAAAATGGATATGATTTTATACAAATGGTAGAGGCTAATGATTTGATAAATTCAGTGAACTATTTTGAATTTGTTTTTATGTTGCAACTTATGATTAAGATTTTAAGAGTCATAATGAGTTATCTCAAGTTCTTCAAAAGAGAGCTCAAGATATAGTGAATGATATGAGTTTGGTTAAAATGTCAAGAAATTGTTTGCAATCAATGAGGAATAATGGTTGGAAATATTTATTGAAGCAAGTTTTGGCATTTTGTAATAAGTACAATATTGATGTGGTAGATATGAATGATGTCTATATAGTTAAAGCAAAATCAAGACATAGAAACGAAGAATTAACCGATTTGCATCATTATCACGTTGAGTTACTTTATACTGTGATTGATATGCAACTTCAAGAGCTTAACAATCGATTTTATGAGACTAATAGAAATTTGCTTTTATGTGTGGTCATGATCCTAGAAACTCATTTTCTGCTTTTGATATGGACAAATTGATTACACTTGCAAGGTTCTATCCTTCTGATTTGTCTCATGTTAATTTGATTGCACTTAAATTTCAACTTGAAATCTTTATTGTTGAAATGCGTATGGATGGAAATTTCTGTGAATTGAATGAAATTAGAGACCTTGTCAAGAAGATGGTTGTTTAAAGAAAATATGATATTTTTATTGTATTTAAGTTAATCTAATTATCGTTACTTTTGCCAGTTGCTATTGCTACTGCGGAGAGAGTATTTTCCACAATGAAAATCATTAAAACCTCACTCCGCAATAAAATGGGAGATAAATTATTAAATTATTGTTTGGTTTGCTATATTAAAAGATATGTCTTTAAAAATGTTAGCGATTTAGCTATTATATATATTTCAATCAATGAAAAGTAGGCGAGGATCATTATAATTCAATTATAATTTTTTATATTATTAACGAATTTTATATTTTTGTGTCTGATTTTTTATCTATTTTTATTTTTAAATGTACATTTAAATTGGACCCCGACAAAAAAAGTTCTGGCTACTATTTACAGTTTAAGCTATATTGTCAAATGCAATACCATTTAATCCTTCCGCTAATTTTTAAGCTTAACACTATTTCAGTAATTTCTTAACCCCTAAATTTAAGGGTAGGCAAAACTAAACCGTAAACCGAAACCGAACCAAATCGAATAACTGGTTAACCGAATTTTTTGTTCGGTTTTCGGTTCCTAAAATTTATAAATCGAATTTTCGGTTCGATTTTCAATTCGTGAGATGGTATGAACCGATTTTCATTTTACACGTAAAATTCGGTTAAAACTGAAACCGAACCGAAATTAGTTAAAACCAAATTTCGGTTCGATTTTCGGTTTATAAAATTTATATTGGGTTTTGAACCGAAACCCGATTTTACCCACCCCTACCTAAATTAACACTATTAGCGTTTGGATATCATATTATTCCTTACGAATAAGCCCTAACCGCCAACCAAACTACCAGCCACCATTTTTGCCCAGGCAGAGCTCATGCCGCTGCTTAACTAGGAGTCCAGTGGTTAAGTGACACTTGCGCTTCCGCTGTAGTCCATTTGGCAGCTCCCTGAAAAAACATGATTTTCCCCCTTGAGGTTGAAAAAACAGTCAATCATTATTCATTTGGCCATTTAATTGTGCAATTATAATCATGTTTTTATGTCAATTAGTTTTGAAACTAACAATTAAATGTATTTTTCATGTAGATCACTCATTACATTGGTGGCTAATGACTTAGTGCAATTTGGTTTCTCAAGTACATGGAGATATGGTTAAAATATCAAAATATTAGATGTTATTTGGCAATGTGCCTACACTTGCTATTTACTTCAACTTTTAATTTTGTTATTGCTATATTTACAAATTTTTTTTGTACATTAGACAATTTTATTTTTTATATTTATTTTTTTCACATAGTATTATTTAAATAGTGATCATAATTTATAAACAATTATATTAGAATAATAATAATAATAATAATAATAATATAAAAATAGTTTCTTTAATTAAACAATTATTTTTATGATTTGATTATTCGTGTTAATATTTATTACTTTTAACTATGGAGTAATCTATCGTAGTTAGACATTATAAAATTTGCCACATGTTTATGTTTGTGGAAAAATATTTTTCATTTAGCTACAAAATTATATTCTTGCTATAAATGAAAATAGCTATAAGTATTTATTTTTTGTAGCTAAAATTTTGTTTTAATCTTTTATTTTTGTGGCAAAATATATTTATCCTTAAGTCATATTATAACAATTTTGTGGCTAGAAATATTAATTTTAGCTACAATAGACTTAAATTTCGTGGTTGAAATTTAGTTACGTCGCTTATAAGTAGGTGGCTATTTTCAATTCTTTAGCACAACATATATAGTCTTGTGGTTATCTATAAAAAAAAAAAATCTCGTGGCTATAAATATATTTTTTTAGTCACAACACATAGATCTTGTGGCTATAAATATTTATTTTAGTCACAACACATATAAATCCTGTAATTAAACTTTAGCTACGCCACTTCTAGCTACGCATGTGACGGGAAAACTTTTTGTAGCAAAAGCGACTAGCCACCAAAATTTTACTTTTAGCCATAGTTTTTTTGTGACTATAGATGAATATTGTTATAGTGTTACAAAACCAAAATGGTAACTGAACAAAAATTATCAAAAAATGTTCTTTTTCAGAAAAATCTAGAATTTCTGATCATTAATTGATTAGTATCCATTCGTGTTCTTGTGAAGAATCTCAAACCCAGAAATTAAAAAAAAAGGCTAGAATCCAATTACCAAAACAGCCACTGATATCTTCGAGGCTAAAATGTGAGACCAACTTGGGCTATGGTTCACTTTGGAGTGGCTAAGTGTTGAGCCTTAAAGGAACGATCCTGAAAACAAGAGAAAGAGCAAGGGTGTTGCCTTAGCAAACACTCCGATGCTTAAGTCAGATGTGGGATCGTCCGATAGAAAGAAAGAAGATTAGAGAGAATATAGAGATTAAAAAGATTATCCGTGAATAGTAAGTTGCTATGGTATTTATAGTGGGGACTTCTTAAGGGTAGTTTATAGGCTAACTCCCAGTAATGATGACTGTAAGTGTCACCTCATTGCAAACCGTAATGATGACCGTAAATGTCAACTCACCGTAATCATGACAGTAAGTGTTAAGTCACCATAGCTCGTAATGATGACCGTAATACGTAATTCGAAGCCCATACCTGTCAGAGTAGAGTATAGGTTGCATGTCTGACTATCCAAACTATAAGTAATGATTACCGGAAGTATGGCCCGAGCTGACCAGAGGATGATCTCTTAGTGGCTTATAGACATCGGCCTAAGCGTCTATAGTGCCAAGCATCTTATGCCGACCCTGTGGATTCTTCGTTGTCCGATCTATGCTAACGTTGATCTTGAGCCTTAGCCCATCCAATGTAGAGCTTTCTAATCTTACGGTTCGGCTAGTGCTGACCTTTATGAGTACGAAGTCATCAGCCACATATTTGAATCCTCAAAACAATCAAAATACCAAAGCATTTTAATGCAAAAATGATTAAGAAAAAATTGTCATGTAAATTAATTGTTAATTTTTGTTCTGTTTCTTTTACTTTAAATATATTGTATTTTATATTCTTAAAAAATAGTAAGTTAATTTTATTAAGTAGGAATTAAAAAAAGGTAAAATTTATTCTGAATCATTAAGATTTTGGCTAATCTATCTACTATCAAATCGTCTTTAAGAGAAATGAGTATAAAGGATTTAAGGGTTTAATAACACAAAAATATAATGACCTAAAAATCTAATATGGAAACGAGAAGTGCCCAGTGAACGAATTAACCAATACTTACTTACTTGAAGGATCCCATAGAAATTTTCCCTGCTCTTTATAATGTGATATAGTTTGATCAAATAGAATCAAAATAGAAAAAAAACACTGTATCTATCTATTTATTAGTAACCTCATCATGATCAGATTTTTTTTTTTTTGCCAGAAAGATCATATTCAGATGAACGTTGGAAATTAATTTCTGTTGCAAGGACCTGATTGTCATTTCGTAAGTTAAAATAATATTTATTTCATAATTAACCCTAACGGTAAGACCACACTCCTACTACTACTACTGCTGGTGCTGCTTTCTTTCTTAACTAGCAAGTTTCTTAGTTCTTCTTCTTCTTCTTCAATAAACCCTACTTCTTCTTTCGCTTTCATCCTCCTCCTCCTTCTTCTTCTTCTTTTTTGTAACCCAAAATTGTTTCTCGGTAGCTTCTGGTTTGATCGTTGTTAGACTCTTCTTCCCCTCTTTCCCTCTCTTGTTCTTCTTAACAGCAAAAAAAAAATGGAGTTACAGCATATTTTGGAAATTGGGAGGAACATGGCTGAGTTTGGAATATTCCATGGAATCGTAGACTATTGTACTCAGTGGCAGACCCACATGGGGTCCTACCGTGGCATGTGCCTGAATTTTTGGAAAAAAAAAATTTAAGTTCTTAAAAAAAAAAAAAAAAAAATGGTGGAAAGCATCGTGGAGTGCGGGGACTAGTGCACCACATTGGGAGAGGGAAAATAAGACAAGTTGTCCTGTCTTTGTCTTTTTTTTTTTTTTTAATAATTCATATCCTCACGGTAACTTCTTTATTATTTTTGTTTTTAATTTTTTTTTGAAAGTTCCAAACGTTAAATGATTGTTGATTACTTTTTTAGAGAGACATTTATTTGTAAAAGTTAGTATGGATGATATTGTAAATTGATACCAAAACATGAGAACTTGTTGAAAACTAGTGTAATATGTTTTATTAAGTTGTAGTTTGAATATTTATGAGTTTATTAAATTTTGTAAGACTTTTTTTTTATCCATGTAGTTTTATATTTATATTTTTATTTTTATTTTTTTTTATCAATAATTGGTACTCAATAGTGACACCGTATTCCAAAAATCCTAAGTCCGCCACTCATTGCACTCGGAATCTATTGAGTAGAATGTAATGGTAAGTTGCCAGAAAGGGGTGTAGAAGATGGATTGAACTGGGTTCTCATTCTCTGTGAACTCAATTAAAGCTTTGAATCTGCTAGCAAAAATATCAAACAAAACAGCACTATGGATTTTTGCTAAGTTGCGCCGTTTAAGAATTCAATTTTTAAAATGCAAACTCATTAATATAGAAATTCATATTATCAAAACTAAATATATAAAAATTAATATTTTATAACGAAATTTGATGAAATTATTTTATTCCAAAACATGGATATGGTATTTTATTTATTTGTTTTTATTTTCTTCTCAGATGCATTCAATTACTTATAATAAAACTTTATATTAGAATAATATAGTACTACTAATATATTCCTTCTTATCCCATGAAAACCATACCAAATAACAATGTAAAGCAAGAAAAAAAACTTGTATAAGGAAAATTTATTATTTTGTCCATGATGATTATTGAATATTATTATTTAATCACTGTTTTTTTTACCTAATTACTCTTACATTCCTAATTTTACATTCCTAATTTTGATACTATTATACTATATCGTTTTTCCGTTTAATTTTTTAAAAATATTTTGTTAGAATCAAATGGAATATTCTTAAAATATTCCTAAAAATTAGACGGAAGTAAGATATAATGAAATACATCAAAGGTTAACAACTTTTTAATGATTATATTAAAGCAAAGCGACTCATCTGTTTGTTATGATTGTATTCATTTGCTTTTTCTCTATTAATTCTTTTCTTGATATGAGATGAACTTTTTTTTTTTTTAAATGGTGTTTATAGTTACTAAAAGGTTTATAAATCCAAGATGAACAGAACTCTTTTTTCCATCTACATAAATAGAAGGATTTGCATTAATTGCTGTTACGCTTAATAAAAAGGGTTTGGTTGGTATGAGTCGGTAGTTATACAAGGACGACTTTTTTGTTTTTCATAATTTTTTTTAAAAAAAATAAAATTATAGATTGTTTGTATTTAATCTGAAAATTAATTTTAGAGGGTTAAAATTTATAAATTTGACTCAGTTTTAAAAAAAATATCACTTAAAATAAATAAAACTCTTGAGTTTAACAGTCTCAATAGTTCTATTATTTTATGTGATATTTTTTAAACAGAGTCAAATATGTAAACTGAGACTCTTGAAAATTGATCTCGGAACTAAATACAAACAATCTATAATTTAATTTTAAAAAAATTAAAAACAATAAAATAAAAAAGGTCCACATATACAGACGACCATATCATAGCCTCACCCTAATAAAAAAAAACATATCAAGCAAAATTTTATTTGGCGTAATATATAAAAAGCACTCCAAATTTGGCCAAAAAATCTGTTGGCCTTTCAAATTTTGCAAATATCAGGTTATGCACTTGAAGTTTCAAAAACGTATACGTTTATACCCTTGGGGCGTGAAAGAGACCAAAAACGCAATTTGATCAACTTCTTTCTTTATACAGGACCAAAAGTGTAATTTTCCACTCAAAATACCCATCACCAATTACTTCATGAAAACAAGCAAGTGAGTATACTAAATAAAAGCTATTGTCTTGAGGAGTCGGAATATAGGTTAAATTTGGATTGACAGCTCCTAGTTTGGCTGAAAAATTGAAAAGAACGTTCAGAAAGGATTTCATTCTTGGCCGTTGGATGTTCTTTTCAATTTTTAGGCCAAACTAGAAATTTTCTGTCTAAATTGAACCCATATTCCAAATTCTCACAACAAGTGCTTCGATTTGGTATATTTATTTGGTTGTTTTGATATCGGAATCAGAGATAAGTGTCTTGAGTGAAAATTACACTTATGTATATAAAAGAATATGATGACCAAATTATGTTTTTAGTCACTTTCACTTGCCAAGGGCATAAACATGTATATTTTTGAAATTTTAGGTGCAAACTAATTTTTCACAAAGTTTGAGTGACCAACTGAAATTTTTTGGGTAAAGTTGGAGTGCAATTTTTTATGTATTAGGCGAATTTTATTTTGTATTGATCCATAATAATTAATTGTATAGAATAAATTTGCAATTGTTGTTATTTATAGCTTTGAATTTAGTCTAATTTAAGATTTTTCTTAACATAAAAACCCAAAAATAGAATTCTTTAATTTAGGGGTTGTTTTGCTACCATTAACCGATATACCATAAGTATATAAATATATATCCAAACAACAGCAATACGTATATCCAAACAGGACATGCAGGAATGTTGCTTTTAGGGGCAGGATTGGGATTTTATTTTAAAAAATATACTATTGACTTAATTTTTTAAAGTTTGACATAATTTTTAAAAGTTATTGCTATTTCTTCGTTCCAAAACAAAAAAAAATTATTCCTATTTCTCAATTACAAGTTTTAAAATATGCTATCTATTAACTCCACTATTTTTTTTTAATTATCAATATTATGGATTATTTGTATAGAAAGCTCAATTTTTTTTAGCAAAATGGATATATCTATGTAAAATTGAATTAGAAAATTATTTTAGGATGTTTTTTTTTAACATAGATATAAACTCATATACCGGATGTAAATATGGAAATTTGAACTTGGTCCGTTAAGACTTGAGGACAAAGTTTTTACCACTTCTGCTGGTTCCAAACCACAAATTGTTTTAGGATGTTGCTATTACAACATACTTTGCAATTTAGAATGCAAGAAAGAGAATTCTTTTTGAAATGCAATCATAACAATTTACAACAAACAGGCAATTTCTTTTTTTAACTAACAATTTACAACATACTTGCAGTTTAGAATGTGAGAAAGAGAGAATTCTTATTGAAATGCAATCGCAACAATTAACGAAGTTCGAGTGGAACTACACTTTACGAAGTATTAAATGGAATAATCTAATTCTGCAATTTCAAAATTGCAATAATTATTCTTACCGATGACAAGTTTTTATGTTTTTATTTATTTACAAACAATAGTGTATTACAAACCAATAATGTAAATTGAAACAATTATACACCATCACGCTAGTAAAGGTAACAATCAAAATTTATAAAATGAGTATATATTGGCTTCAAATCATGAATCCAAAGAAAAACCATTTACCTTCCTTTACCAATGATATCACTAAGTCTTGGTTCGGAGAAATTCAGAGGAGAAGGTGCATTAAGATTAATTGGACTCTCCCCAACACT
>CATIWJ010413191.1:0-31985 GCA_949640765.1 Croton laevigatus
ATGGGAGACTTCTTTTAGTCTTTGAAATTATTAGTGTACTATGAAGTATAGACTTTAATTTCTTCTCTAGAGACAACAAGAACATGTGGAACCCAGCAAATTTCTCAAAATCATATTATTAGATTGAATAGGAATGAGTATGAGTATCCTCTCCATTTCCGGTTACCTTCCGTATACTCCAACTATGACCATTTTCTTTCTTCAGTGTCTATTAGTAATAGCCGTGTTTCTTGACTGCAATTTCCCATTTGTTTTTTCTTAAAATTAACTATTATGTTGGATTGTATGCACGTGCCAAGATAAAAAACAGCCGGTAGTAATTTTAAAATATTGTGTTGGGATATCAACCCAAGTTCCACATCGGAAAAATAAGAAAGAACCACCTTGAATATAAGTATCCACCAACTCCATTAGTATGAGGCCTTTTGGAATGAGTCCAAAAACAAATCCTTGCGGGCTTTCGGTGGTGTTCGCAGTTTCAACATATTGATTGTATTATATAATTTGTACACATGAAATTTTCTATCGTGGAATATATATTTTATAATGTCTAGACTCAATTTGTCTAGCTTCCCAAATTAGCTCCCACATCACAAACTCTTTTAAATTTTGGATTCATTTTATTTGGGTCAATTGCCCAAATTTAGGACAAAAATGATTCCTCTAATTGCTAAACTCGTTTTTTTATTTGACTTTGCAGTTATATTAAGAATTATATAGAATGAGGGGAAAAAATTAAATTAAGGAACTATTTGTCATAGTTCCGGAAAAAAAACCCTATTCATTTAGCATTTTATATAAAGAATATGTGACTAAAATTAAAAATCACAGAATTAAAAACATGTATTGTCCAAAGAAATCAAAGTATTGTACAATTTTTGGAATATAAAAAAATCAATCATACCACACATTCTTCAAGTCCTTTTTTTTCCACAATCTTTCATTTTGATACATCTCCTAAAAAATTAATAATGGACCCACTTTAGTAACATAATTTACATAAAAAGTGTTTTACTTAATTGTCTCAAAAGTCTTCATTTCCCGAGTTGAATAACAGACTTTCGGTGACTTGCAATTAGTAATGTGTTCTTTTTGTTTTTTTGTTTTGATAGGAAGGATTATTTAAATCTATTAGCAAATGGGGAAATGCTACAAGCTGATGAAAATTTAGCACAAAAAATATCCAAATCTAACATTTAATCAACCCAGATATTTTGAACGCGCCACGAGCATGCTATAATAAAAGAAGGGATATTATAAAAAAAGTCCCTAAGTTTTCACCATAATTACATTTTCCTCCCTGTCTTTATTTTTTTAGACTAAAAACTCCCTGTTTTATTTTTTAGTCAACATTTTCCTCCTTCTGTCTATTTTTTCCGTTAAAATAACGGTTGGAGGATCAAAATGTAATTTTACAAGACCAAAATGTAATTATGGTGAAAACTTAGGGAAAAAAAAAATCCAATTTTCCTTCTCCTTCGTGTTTCTTCTTCGTCTTCTCTTCCAATTCAATCTGCAACCTTTTCTTCATCTCCTCTTCCGGTCTCCTCCTTTGTTCTTTATGCATAAAAACCAAACCCATCTTCTTTCAACAAAGACAACCCCGTCTTGTCCTCCTTCCTTCTTTATCTTTAACGATTTCAATAAAAAAGACTTGAGAGAGTATGAAGAACTAGGGTTCTAAACTAAAAGAGAACTGAAGAAGAATCATGATGATAGCGCGATTAAGGAGTTGGAAACGTGGATTTTGATTTGGATGTAGGACTGAAGGCGAGATTGGTGTGGAAGGTTTAGTCGCCGCCGTCGTTGATGAGTACCCATTTGAAGAAATCCAGCGGTTTGTGAAGAAGAAACCCAGTTCATTTCTGGATTTGAACTGCTTATGTCTTTTTGGTTGATTGTCGATTTTGATTTGAGGAATTGGTTTGCGTTTTTGTAAACAATATTCTCCAAGACTGCATATTATTGCTTATTCCAAATCAACTTTGTTGCCCAATTTTAGTTTAGTATTTATTTTTTTCCCTTATTTTTCTAACTCGGTTATGAAGATTGTTTTTCTAAGAAAACAAGGTCGTGATTCTTTTATATTTGGTGGTTGAAATGTTCTAAATATCAATTTTGCTTTGCTCTGTTTGTGTTTGCGTCCGATAGTGAGACTGTTTGATGGTAAAACTTTGATAAAAGATTGTTTGTTGTCCATTTTTTACGGTTAATTCTAAAATCTGTTAGAGATTATAAAAATCTAGCTGTTTTGTTTGTGCAATCCTTCCTTTTCATAAGTTTGATTTTAGAACTAATCTTAAACTAGACTCTGGTTTTCATCTATTCAAATCTGATATCTCTGTTTGGGATTGAGGCTTCCCGGTGGAAGAGATGGCGGAGGCGGTGGTCGGCGGTGGTCCGCGGACCAGGTTGAAGAAGGAGGATGAAAATGAAAATTTTCAGAACAATCCTTCATTTCTTGTATTTTTTAAAACGGCCCTTAAAAATTACATTTTGATCCTCTAACCGTTATTTTAACGGAAAAAATAGACAGAAGGAGGAAAATGTTGACTAAAAAATAAAGTAGGGAGTTTTTAGTCCGAAAAAATAAAGACAGGGAGGAAAATGTAATTATAGTGAAAACTTAAGGACTTTTTTTATAATATCCCTTTTTTTTAATAAAATAACTGAAAATACTTTCAAAACTTAATGAGGTCATTTTTTCTTTTCAATTCTGTAGTGAATCCATTTTTTTTTTTTAAAAAAAAGAAGACTAAATTTACATATTCTCCTAGTGGACGTAGCCACGGTAGGTCTATTGGATTCACTAGCCCCATACAATTTGAAATATGTATAATTAGTATGAGAAGATAGTATATCATATTCAAGAAGCTTGCTGCATATTTTTACGAATGGTTCAAATCCTTCTTCATGCAAAATGTATTTTTTTCCTTACCTTTAACAAATTGGGCCCCCTTTGTCTCATGGGCTGGCTACGTCACTACTGCAAGGACTTTTAGGTCTTTTCTTGTTGAGATAATGGAAAAATACCACATAACGATGTAGTGACTATTTAGTATATTTGAGTTAAAGTGGAGGGATCTTATAATAATTGTACTAAATTTCAATGACGAAATAGTAATAATAGCCAAAACTGAGTAATTAATTTTTAATATTCCCAAAAATCTTATTTTTCCATTACTGTTAGGAAATTTAATTTTTCTAAAATAAAAATGACTACACATTAATTATTTTATAATATTTATATATCCTTGATATACTAATTGTATACATATAGTATACTATAGGAGTGAGACAAAACTTTTAAAAACTTATAAAAATCTTGTATAAATTTTATAAACGTTTATATATACTAGCATTTTATACGTATTCTATGCCTTTTATATATGCGTAAAAATAAGTGTCGTCATTAAGTGTGATACCTTCCCTTTCTTAAACTAACTTGTCATGTACTAAATTTTAACACGTTCTAAAAAGGATAATATTTTTTAAAAATAATTTATCAAAATAACCACTTTTTAATTATAAACAAAATATAAACATATTATAAATACTTTATAAACAAAATAAATATGACCCTTTTAAAAATTAAAATTTAAAACACAATTTAAACAAAAAAAAAAGTATATATAGGCTAAAAATTATTTTCAAACTTAAAAACAGCACATTTTTATATTATCCCTTTTAATTATAGGAACTACACCCGTTAGCATGCACTTTGTTTGTATGTTTCTTCGTTTAAATTGTCGTCCCTTATTTTTAGTCTATACGTGTCCTTGTTTCCATTTTTGGGCATTAGTGGATTTAATTAATCATTTGGAGTAAAAATAAGGGGTGTATTCAATTAAGATTTTTAGAGACATTTAGGGGGTGTATTCAATCAAGATTTTTAATGACTTTGAAAGTAAGGTGGTATTCAATCATGATTTTTACATACTCTATAAAAGTCATTCAAAGTCTATAAGTATTCAATTACAACTTTTAAATACTTTTAAAAAGCCATTCAAAGTCTGTAGGTATTCAAAAAGTCATTGACTTTTACAAACAATGACTTTTAATGATTTTTTAGCTAAAAATACATATAGAAGAGTGAATAAATTCTCTCATTTTTTTACACAATACTTTTATAGACTTTTATATAATCAATCTCCGACCGACGATCGAGCCACCAGAGTTGCTTCTATTCAATCAAATTAGTAATTCCATCATTTCTTCCTCTCAAACGGTGCTACTACTACCCAGTACCGACCCACGCCACTGATAAAGAGATATTGCTAATGAAAATATATTTTTAAATTATTATTTTATTATATAACGTATAATTTTTATTTTAATTTATATAATTTTATATACTATTTTAAGAATGACTTTTTTAAAGAATGGCTTTTATAGACTTTTGTAGAATTTTTAAAATTTCTGAATGACTTTTAAATACTTTTATAGATATTGAAAGGCTTTTATAAACTTTATAAGATTTTATTATAATTTTTTTTAATAAAAATATATTTTTAAAACTCTCTACAGCATGCAGCACTTTTTAAATTTCCCTACCATATTCCTTTTTCTTTTCTTAAACCTGAACATTACTTGGCTATTCCACATTACTACTCTTAAACACAATATCTTCCTCCTAGCCATAGCTATTGCAATTATTAAAATATCTAGATAAGGCTTTTTGTCACTAGAAACATCCTATAACAGCTATAAAAATCTATCTTAAAGGAATATGTGTGTGCCTGAGCAAGTGCACATTTGCACTGGTGAATGAAGTATGCAAGTATACATTTGAAAGAACAAAAAGCTCATAGGAGTTGTAATAATGGGTTAGACTGAAGTGAACAATACTAGATCAACAAACATTCAATTTATTAAGTTTAATGTGGAAAATAAGAAGCAATTCATCAGAAAATAATTGAGCAAAAGGCAGCTAGAAACAAAAAGATAAAGCTAGTATAATTGTAAATGTAATGATGAGCAAAGGTATTAGCAGGCCAATAATCTTTAGTAGCTCATCTTAAGAATAAGATGGGGTAAAAACTAAAAATTAGTACAATATTATTATTCAATTCCAGACACTTCCCAAGAGTGTGTTGTATACTTTCTAGAAGGAACAAACTATATTCAAATCTAATACGAGGTCAATTAACTGCTTTATTAGCAAGAAACTGATAGCATTAAGAATTTTCCCAAGATATGGGATATTTACTTCCAGTAAAATGAAGAATTGGTTCAAGGTCACAAACAACATTCCTGTCCATGAAGAATCTCAAAAACTAATACGGTTCAAAGGGTTTTTACCCCATATAGACAGATTGTATAAATATGCATGACAATGTTCCATTCCTATGTTCTAATAATATCTTTTCATTAGTAATATCTCTTTATTAGTGGCGTGGGTCGGTAATAGATAGTAGTAGCACCGTTTGAGAGGAAGAAATGATGGATTACTAATTCGATTGAGTAGAAGCAACTCTGGTGGCTTGATTGTCGGTCGGAGATTGATTATATAAAAATCTATGAAAGTCTATAAAAGTATTGTGTAAAAAGACGAGAGAATTTGTTCACTCTTCTATATGTATTTTTAGCTAAAAAGTCATTAAAAGTCATTGTCTGTAAAAGTCAATGACTTTTTGAATACCTACAGACTTTGAATGACTTTTTAAAAGTATTTAAAAGTTGTAATTGAATACTTACAGGGACTTTGAATGACTTTTGTAGAGTCTGTAAAAGTTATAATTGAATACTACCTTACTTTCAAAGTCATTAAAAATCTTGATTGAATACATCTCCTAAGTGTGAAAACTTAATTTTGATCTAAAACTTAAGTTTGTTGAAACCATTTTGAATTTTATCCGTAGACATATGAAAAGAGATTTTTAGGTTCTTTTACAAGAGTATACACAAAATATTTTTAGTACATATATTACTTATAAAAAAGAATTGTGTAAAAAACTCAATGTATTTCTTATAGGTCAAAAAAATTGATTACGAAATAAATTTTTTTATTTACTAATTATCTATTGTTTATTATTTGTTTATACGAAAGTTTAATATTTATTATTGTGTTTAATTTGTTTACCATTGTATATTTTTTGCTTATGACTAATTATTATATGTTTACTTGTTTAGATACTTTCACCACTACTTGTTTCTCTATTTAGCTTTATTTATAGTTTTTTTCGTATATACATACATTGTATGTCTTTTAATTACATAGTACTATTAATTATTTAGATGATTGAGAACAGAATAATTGAAAAACTAGTTCAAGCACGATACTTGAGAGCTAATTACTCGACCAGATCTGAACTGAATCTTGAATTTATGGGGTCTAAAACTCAACAAAAATAATTTTCTCAAGCTGTTGAGAGAGAAAGATTCGAATTTGCAGTGTTTTAGGAGAAAATTGGATAATTTTTGGAACTAGTTATGTTTGAATTGAAACTAAGGGGTTTATATATTGTCTGAGAGGGCCTATTAAAGATTGTATTTGAGTAGGAACCTGCTTCCAAATTAGGTATGGATTAAGACTTCCCATTTTAGTGGGGCAAGCAGGATATGTATATAGAATTAAGACAGTAGAATAGGTAAAAACTAGACTGGAGTAAGGAGTAAGCAAGCTGATGGAACCCTAATATATGTGGACAGTACGTGGACATGTGGCAACATAAAAGAGGACAACTAGCAGCATAAGAGAATGACGTGTGGCAGCAACAGAAGGGTGTCATGTGGTAAGCAGCGACTGGCTAGATTTTGGCCGGATGGTAACCGACCAACGGTAGTGGACAAAGGCCAGCGGTGGCGCATGGAAGCCACGAGCCATTGGTTGGTCGGCGAGTAAGGCCTACGGGCAAGGGTAGCTTATGGTGTGGTGGGCCATATGCTAACATGTGGCGGCTTGGTGACGTAGCAACTTTAGCCATATGGTGCTGATTAGGTTGTGTTAACCTTTGAGTGGACATTGACCGCCATGTGGCAACCTCTGGTTGGTCCATATTGATGCTGACTGGGCTTTGACCTTGACCTTTTTTTTTCAATTCTAATGGTTTGGTTCAATTGTGATTGGTTTGAGCTAATTTTATCCCTTAGCTTCATTTGCAATCCGATTATCGAGCATTCTGATCTAGGAAAATTCTTCGTTGGAGACAAAGTGTGATTGGGGCTGAGATTGACGTATGGGACTATGAAACCACGACGTTGGTCTAAAAGAAAGACTAGAGCAGTGTTCGGTTTAGGCAACTGGGCGCAGAAAAAAGCTTTGATTGTGACGATTTATGCCTAAGGTTTTGAGGAAACTGAATGGATTTTAGTCTAGGCTTTGCCCAATAAATCGAACTTTTGGATAGCAAATTTTGGGGCTTAAATAACAAACTCAACATGAACAGTAGTAATTATAACAATTTTAGTATATTTTCAACTCCTGAACAAATTTAGGACAAATCATAAAGTTGAGATGTTTTTGAACACAATTTCAGAAAAAAGGGTGGAATGAGAATTTGCCAGTCAGAAGGTAATTTAAGTAACCCGTGCCAAAACTATCTAATTTGCTAAAGCAACAATTTTAAGTCGATGTTGGTAAGATGACCTCTTCCCGTGCCCATATAGGAGCAACCTTCACCTAGATTAGCTTAGGGCGACCTCACCCCCAGTCTAGATGAGGGTGACCACACCCATTAGAAGGACCTCAACCTAGAGAAGACTTACAGGTATCAAAAAAATAAAATTGGGTTGGATTTGAATATTAAAAATTTTGTGGGTATCCGATCCATTCCCATCCCTATCCAGACCATGTGTATTGATATATCAAACACACGTTCACTGGAAAAGATTTTTTAAAATTTGTTTCTATCTGTTTCATGTGGTGACAAAAACGTGCTATACCGCTAAACTTTCTATTAGAAGGATTAATTTGAAATTTTCTTTTCCAACTAAAAATAAAAAAATTGACTACCTCTAGAATCATCTTTTTCTTGAAACTAAAAGTAGAATTAGGAGGAGATGCCATTTACCTTAGACTAGAACCACCTTCCTGAAAATTTCTCTATAATTCCATTGAAAATTGCTTCTTTTATTTTTTAATTATCGTTCAACGCATGGAAAATCAAGTTCTAACACACGCCATGAAAGGGTTACGAAACGTCAATTTCAAAGAAAAATAAAAAAATAAAAAAAATAAATTCCTACGTTTAACTTTTACTCATTGTTTGAATCTTTTCTTCATGACATAAATCAATAAAAGAAGAAAATTAAAAGCATTAAAAAATTTGTTCAACAAAACTAAACAAACACATCTTGCTTACTAATCATACAAACTTAAACTGCTCCACTACGATTAAACATTAAATTAAGTAGACTTTGATTTTTTTTAATTATTTAAGAAAAATCAACATCAATCCAATAGGTCTCCTAAAGATTACATCAAAGCATGATTTTCGTTCTAAGTAATTCTTTCAAGAGAATTAATTAAGTGTTCTATTAGCAATAATTAAGTAATTAACCATACATTAGAGCAAACATTTAGCGTGATTAACCACGTAAGTTAGTAAATAAATAAAAATAAAAGAAACACCTACCGTCGTTTGGCACAGAATCGACGCTGCTACTCCACCACCACACGGTTGCTGTAGCTGTCATGCTATTCCGCTGCCGGCGAAGAGTTCAAATCCAAAACGGCCTTCTGCTCCTCCGCGATCGAATATGTTCTTTGCGTCGATCCTTCCCTGATCTTGATCTCATCATCGTTGTTCTGGTCATCCTCTTTGCCAGCACCAACCACCGCCACGACCTCGGCTTCGACGGCGGATCGCCAACATTCTTTTTTTTCTTTCTCGAAGTACTTAACAGCCACCTGCATGCGCCTTAAAATTGCAAAAAATTCCTCCACTTCCTCCTCCGTAGCCTCCTCCTTACTATCTCCTTGTTGTCTCACCTTTGTAGTCTTAGATTCATCGGCTTCTTCGCCAGTCCTTCTTCTTTTCTCTTTCCCTCTATTACCCATCTCCGGCGCCGACAATCGATCGAAATCTCCTCGACTAGCTACAGCAATTTTAGCATGCAGTCAACATAAGACAATTAAATGAAACGAAAAGATCACAATTTTCACCGAAAAGTGACTATTAAGTTGATAGAGGAGGACCAAAAGGGTCTGGTCTTTGTTTACAAGTTTTAAATTAAAATTAATTTGCAATATTTTTTTAAGTGGTGGATGTTTCATTTTGGGGACTAATATCAGGGCTCATGAATTGTATGGAGCGGTTTGGGGGATGGAACAGTTGGTGAACAGTCATGATCAATTTTCAGCCGTTCATTGTTGCTACGTCATTCAAAGTAGGTGAGCTGGCGTCATACATGTGATGAGAATGTGTTTGACAAACGCAAAACATGTGACGCGTAGCTTATGTCGAAAGGTGGAAACGGATCATTGAAAAGGAGACTATTGCTTCGGCCAAATACATACACGAAAAGCCATTTGCTCCCAAAGTTTGCCAAGGCACAATTTGCTCCTAACATTTTAAAATAATTACTTTTTAATCCTTGACCGACCGTGACCGACCAGACATGACCACACTAAACATTGCACACACTGACGTGACAATGGCATGTTAATAAAATATTATTATTATTTAATTTTCAGGAAAAGTGAAAAAATAAAAAAAAACTTATTCTAATATTCATGTTCCCCAGTTCACCGCAATGACCACCATGGCACCATCAATTCATTTCCTTCCTATTTCTAAAATCAATAATCAATACAAGACAATGGCAATGCAAAATAATTTAAAGCAAGAACATAAATTTATAAATTAAATCATTTCCAATCTCATTATAAAAATCAAAAGATATAGAAAAAAACAAAGAATAATAGGTAGAACAACAGTTCGAATTCTGATCTTCCTTCCCAACAAGTCCACACAATGATTTGGAATTCTCTTTAGATTGGAATTTGAAGCCTTACACTTGTATTGTATCTGCTGCCAAACAATGAACCGTGAAAAAGTCAAATCATAAATTTGATCAAGAAAAAGGATTTTAAAACTAAAAATTGCAGTTGGAGCAATTATCAAGAACTGATCATTTCTAACTCACAAAAACAGAACTCAAAATCAGAAGAAAGAAAAAACCCATTACATAAAACATGATTTTAAAAAATGACCCAAAAGCTAATGATAGCCAAAGTAAGAAAGATATAAATTAAATTAAGAAAAAATAGAAACTAAAATCAGACATATATATAAAGTAAATTAAGGGAAAAAAAATAAAACTTTTGAAATACGCAAACCTGAAAAATAAGAAGAGCAAGGTTTAGAATAAGAGAAGTAAGAGTAGCAAAAGAAAACAAGGGTACAAAGGAATGAGATGTAGGTAGAGGCAGCAAAGAAGAGTAGTTGGAAGAATGTGATGGTGGTGGCGGCGGCGGCAGCAGCAGCAGCGGTGGAGGGCTAAAGAAGAATATGAGTCGAAGAGATTTCGGTGAGAGATTTTTAAAAAAAATTGCAGGAAATTGTTTTTTTATTTTTGTTAAATAATAATAATAATAATAATAATATATTTTTATTTAACTAGAATTCTTCAAGCTCATTGTTGTCCACTTTCCAACATCCAGCTTGGCTAGGGATTAAAAGTATTGACTTTTAAAATGTTAAAGAGAAAATTATACATTCACAAACATTTAGGAGCCAACTGGTTTTTCATGTAAACTTTGGGAAGCAAACTATATATTTGGCCCTATTGCTTCTTGCGAGCTTTGCTTTGGATTCTCTACCACTATGGCACCATAATGCTTAAGAGGCCCTCTAACTTGGCTTATATTTGAATTTGATCCATTTGAAACTTTTTGGCCAATAATATAATAAGGCTCTTATATTATGTTAATTTTATAATTTAGGCCACCCGTTCTACTAGTGCTAGTATGCTCTAGTTAAACAATTTATTCTCTGAAAATAGTACCACCTAAAAGTAATTATAAACTATTGACCCTCTAATATTAATTTACTAATTATTTCCATCAAGCACATTTTAAATACTAAAATATCAAGTCTATATAAAAATCTATAGCAAAATAAGAAACAAACTAAAATAAGAGGACCTAACAGAAATTACCCAAAGTTGTCAAAGAGACTACCTATCTAATTACAAACAGATCCTTGGAAAATAACTTAGAACAAATTTGCTTCCAAATTGAACCCGAACCCAAACCCAAACCTTCACCAGCCAATTGGCACTCGCCATGTTGCCACCAAACCAAACCCACAGTAGCCAAGCCTCTAAAAAGCTGTCACCTATCATGACCCAGTTCGAGTGCTGCGACATGCCTTTGTTACCATTTTATCACGACCCAGTTCAAAGGCCGCGATATGCATGGCTCCAATTTTGTTGCACTTAGCTCAGTACTTTTGGCTGGTGACTATATTTGATTCCATTTTATCACGACCCAGCTCGGGTCGCGACATGCTTGCAGATAAGCCAAACCTCGGCCGAACAAACCTCCAAAATGATCCCTACCTAAATGGCCTTCGTCAATTACTTAGACCCAATTCATTGGTCTAAAATGATTAATCCAAGTTGACCACATAATTAGATTGTCCAACTTATATACTATCATATTATATCTCAATGATTTATGACGTGGGATCTTACAACACCTTAGCCAATTGGACCTACTACCTTTGTTGAACCGCCAGTCCGAGTGGCTCCCATAACCTCCTTTCTTCTTCTTTCAACACACACTACCTAAGAATCACACACAGCCCAAAGCTTCTCTTTCTCCTTCTTTCTCTAGTCATGCATAAGTATTTTTTTTTCTTCTCTCTCTACTTTAATTCTAAATTTCAAAAATAAATTGGGTGGAAGAAGTGATAGAACATTTTAGAATGTTATGAGGAGGAGTAAATAGCACTTATTTTAATAATTAAGTAAATATCATTTTAACCCTGACCTATTTTTAAAAATTCAAAAATTACCCATCCACTCAAAACTACTGTTTATCCTAACATTTTCCTATCGTACAATTATCAAGCTTTATTCGATGATTCCATAGAAAATTGATGATTCTAAACAACAGAAAAACCGACAATCCTTCTCTGAATACCGCACTGCGGTAGAAAACCACTACATCGCCACTGACAAGAAGGAGCAAAAGTGATCATTTCCTTTTTCCCTTTTCTACACTGGTTAGAGTTTTCTATAGTTCTTCTTCTTCTTTTTTTTCCTCCTTCTTCAATTCTTGCAGCACCATTATCCACGATCTCTGATTGATTTTTGATTATCAACCTCCATAATCCATTATCAAATTGTCAAAAATAAAAATCCAAACAGAAAATTGTCAAATTATAAAAAGTTCAAATACTAAATTGTCAAATTTAAAAAAATTCAGACATTAAATTTATTATTATCCCAAATTTTTTCAATATTTCTACTATTTACCTAATTAAAAAAAATTCTATTTATTTCACTCTATTTTTTTAGAAAATCTGCTATTTACTAAAAGGGCACCGTTAATAGGTGATACGAGCACTTATTGCTCCTTTTTCTTTTCTTTTTCAATTTTTATTTATTTTTTTTTTTAAAAATTAAACGTTGAATTATACCTATGTATTATTTGCAAAATTTAATTTGTATTTTGAATCATACAAAAAAGTTAGAACCATGAATTTAATATTTCAAACTGTTTTTATAAAAATTCAAAATATAGAGTCAAATTCTATAAATTAAGATTCACTCAAATTGGTATCTGAAATATATTGATACAATTCAAACACTTAATTTGAAATATATATATATAAAAAAAAAAAAAAAAGGGGCGAGAGGAGCCCCTGTACCATCACCAAAAATCATTTCCGTTAAAAGTAAAAAAATTTTCTTTGCGGAATCTCGTTCAATTCAAACCATATCACAATTCGTTCGTTATTCTCCTCATCAGTCACTCAGAGCCAAAGCCCGATTAATGCATACATAAAGCTAACGTTCTCTTCCCTAATCTCCTCTCCCATAAAAAATTGGTAACTCTTCTGCTCGTTCAATTTGATTAGAATTGGAAAAGCATGGCAACAGCGTTGTCACTTGCACACTACACTCTCTTCTCCTTTAGAAACACTTCTCTCCTCCTTAGAAGAGCTAACGCCTTTACTCATTTCACCTTCAGCGTACCGTTTTCTTCTTCCTCATCAGTTCTCTCAACTACTCCCAAAAGAAACTTGAGACAACCTGTTGTTTCAGCGCTCCAACTTGGTGGAGTCAAGATTGCTAGAGACGGTAATAATTTATATTCCCTTTGCAAAATTGTTCATTAGTTTGCTGCAGTGTAAAATTGTATTGTGGGTTTTCCTTTTTTTATCACTTTGGATGGATAAATTTTGCAAATTGTCTAGTATGCGTTTTAGGTTCCGCGTCTAGCTGGACTTTCGTGATTTTGATACTGCTCTCTTGTCCGTTGTTTTGGGTTTTGAGCATTTTGTGATTTCAGCGTTACTCTCTTTGTGCCTTTTTTTTTTTTCGTATCAAGGTGGTGTAGGAACTATATGTTTTAGGCTATTAGGTGTTTAGTTTATAGTCTAATGAATAATGCCAGTTTGATACTATTTCATTACATTGTATTAAGTTATATTCTTCTTGAAAATGGTGATTATAGATGTGGTTAGAGATGACCCCACAAATAATGTTCCGGATACAATTTTTTCAAAACTTGGAATGCAACTCCATAGAAGGAATCATCATCCAATTGGGATTTTGAAGAATGCAATATATGAGTATTTTGATACCAATTTTCCCAGCAAGTTTGATAAATTTGATGACCTCTGCCCTATTGTTTCTGTAAAACAGGTAAATACAATTAGGCTGATCAACTCTGCTTTCTGTTTTACTTTTTTATATTGGTTTCAGTTCTTGAATTGTTCTATAGATTATCTTAGTAGAAGTGCACTTCTTGCAGAATTTTGATGATGTGTTGGTTCCTCTTGACCATGTAAGTAGGAGTTATAATGATACATACTATATTGACTCTCAAACTGTATTGAGGTGTCATACAAGTGCACATCAAGCTGAGCTATTGAGGGATGGTTGCACTCATTTCCTAGTAACTGGAGATGTCTATCGCAGGGATTCTATTGATTCAACTCACTACCCTATTTTCCACCAGGTTGTTACCTATGGTTTTTAAAATCATGATTTTCTTATCAACAATCTTTCAACTGTTGTTATTCTTTTATGCAATAACTTTATTTATCAAACTGTAGATGGAAGGTTTTCGAGTTTTCTCCCCTGACGAGTGGGAGGCATCCGGTGTGGATGCCAAATCCTTTGCTGCTGAGGACTTGAAGAAATGTCTTGAGGGTTTGGCAAGGCACTTATTTGGTAAAATAGTAAAAGCATTAAGTGAAAATATACAACATTGTATCTGTGATCAATGCTCTAACTTGTTGATTAGGTGATTTTGGGATCAGCAATTACTTTACCTTTCAGCAAGTTTGCGCTTGTGTATATCCAATTTGCATAACATGTGAACATCTTGTTTTTGCCCTTCCTCAATTTTTGTCTCTGATCTAGTCCTCTTCATTGTTAGTCTTCTAGGGTTGATTGTGTAATTTACAAGATATTGTATTTTCTTTTAGTCTTTCTTTATCCAGTAAAAATTTTCAGGTGCTGTGGAGATGCGCTGGGTTGATACTTACTTCCCCTTCACAAATCCATCGTTTGAACTAGAGATATACTTTAAGGTATTCTGAGTAAGTTCATCATTTGTGTATCTAAGGCATTGCGAGATTTTACTTATTACTTTGATGTAGCTCCCCCCAACCCCAAAAACCAACTCTCACTCTCTCTTTCAAGAGAAATCTGATTTTACTTTCTGCCTCTAGGCTTTGGTTATTTATTTACTTGCATATACTGTAAGAGAGAAAACTTCTTTTGCTATTGGAAAAATATTGTGCTTAAGATGTTAAAATTAATGTGACATACCTTTTTGTGGTTGGAACTTGGAAACATTAATTGAAAGGTGCACATATGAGAAACAGAAACATCCAGTCTTCTTTTGCGTAGTAGGCCTTGCGGAAAACCACAATGCTTAGGGGATAGGCTTCATTCCATTCTGGTGGGAATGAAATTAGTGTTCTAGGAATTAAAAACCTAATCGCTTGCCCTTCCCTTTTGACTTTTAGGAAAAAAGGCTAATGCGAGACAAATTTCATAAACATTAAATTGCATGATGATTTAAGCTTTTGATTTTGCTTGAGGTTTATGGCAGAAATCTAGGTATCATGTTTAGGCTTATGAGGCAAGACTTGGAGAATTATACATCTCAATAAGATCATAAAGGTGTAATGATGGTTGAACAAAAAAATTAGGAATTTTGTTTAATTTTTTGTTTCATTAAACTGTGTCTATATATTTGGAAGAACCTTTGTTAAAATTGCATTCAGAAAATAACCAACAAAATGGGAACACTAAATTGCGTAATTTTCTCGTTTGAAATTTTTGCATATCGACTCCATGGACAGGTCTGAAATTCATTTTGGCATCTGTTCAAAATCAAAGACACGTGAAATAAGGATAGCTAGAGTATTGATAAATGCCAATTAAAATAAAGTTTGCATATAGGCTTGAAAGGACTGTAGACAGTAGGTGAACAGATAAAAACTATAAGAAATATGGGATAGAAAGGACCTTTCGAGACATTTATTTTGGCCTCGCAGGTATTAGAATTGCTTGCTTTATCGAAGTTTAGTACATTTGACTCGGTAACTGATGGCTGATGATTTTTCAGGAGAAGTGGTTGGAAGTCTTAGGTTGTGGTGTGACTGAGCAAGAAATTTTAAGGAGAAATGGCCGACCTCAAAATGTTGCTTGGGCTTTTGGACTTGGATTAGAGCGTCTGGCAATGGTACTATTTGACATACCTGATATTCGACTCTTCTGGTCAGCTGATGAGCGGTTTACTTCTCAGGTCAGTCCTGGATTATTGTACTGTTGATTTTTACTTTTTCCTTTTAAGAATGTTTTGGTTAAGTTGATATGAAAGTTTGTACTCGAGCTAATTTCTTGTGTTTTCCTGTTTACTGTTCTGCTCTTGCCTTGTGTTTAGTTTTCTAAAGGTCAATTGGGTGTCAAATTCAAGCCATTCTCAAAGGTGTGAACAATATATTTGTTCTTTTCCCCTTTACTTAGTCAGAATGACTGGCTGGGCTATACTTAATGTAAAAATACTTTTGCAGTATCCTCCTTGTTATAAAGACATGAGTTTTTGGATCAATGAATCATTCACTGAAAACAATTTATGTGAAATTGTCAGAGGAGTTGCTGGGGATCTTGTTGAGGAGGTATGCTGTTACATGCTTGCTCTATTGTTCTCTTCTTTTATGATATTTAATATTTGTGAATTTGTTCATCTTTTCACTGTTCCGTCTTCTCTATTGCCTCTAATTTCAAATTAATATGTATGTGTTGTCATCTTTATGCTGCAAATTGGTTGTGTCTATTACTGGTGATAGAAACCATCTGGTATTTTGCATTCCAAATGGTGATAATTTAGACAATTTTGAGGTCCTGAGGTTCTTTTCTAGATTATATTCTGTTACGAAATTAAGGTGGTGATCCCTGTATGTTACTAAAGTGTTAATTTCTATTGGCCTCTGTTCTATTTTGTTTCGGGGTATTTCAAATGTCAATGTTTTACTTACAGATACGAGAGCTTATTATGAGTCAGCTTGTCTCTGTGGGGCCATTCATATAAAAATACCCCAAACTTTGGGCGAGTTCTTAAAAATACCCAGATTTTAACTTTGTATGAAAAATACCCAAATCGAATAGTTGTGTTTTAATAATACCCAAAATTTGAAATCAATGATGCATTTGAAAATTAAATTTTGAAATAGGAACTTTTTTGTTGTTTTCAAGTTGAGTTGGAGTCAAAATCCTTTCCCAATTATTAATCAACCCATCCCTATTTTTATTCAACCCAAAAATCAACCCATCTCATCTCCCTCTTTACACGAACATCCTCACCACCGCCAGCCCCTTCCCCTTCTCCATCACCGTTCAATCGTCCACCACCACACATTCACCCTACCACTTCCATGGTAGGTTTTGTTCTTCCTTTTGCAAAGATTCTAATTACTTTAATATTTAACATTAGATTGTTTAGCTACTCGCAGTGGCCGATCAAGGGTTGCCTTGATCTATCACCTACTTCTTTTCTATTTTCGTATGTAATAGGTATGTTCTGATTATGGTTTTTAGATCTTTATTTGAATGCAGATATGTAAGATTGTATTATTGATTTTTTCTGGGCCATCAAATGAGTTGTTACTTGTATCCATCATAGGAAACTTATAGAGCTCTAATGATTTATTAGGCAAATTTCCATAAATGGGATTAAATGAGAGGTTCAGGCATTATTGCAATCTAGAAGGCAATTTCTAGAACAAGGTAGGAATAGTATCTAAAATCTGAGAATTGGAGATATCCAGGTAACAGTAGTTATTTTGGGTTTGAAGCCAATTAAGGAATTTTGGAGCCAATTTACAAGACTTTAGCTTGATTTTGTCAAGTTGGAAAGATGGTGTCCAAGTATAACTGAAATTAAATTGAAGGACACTGTAGGAAAAGTCCAGTAGCTGCAATTTACAAAGATGAGCTTCCGAGATAACTCCTACTGCTACTATCAATTTCCCATTTTCAAGTCCTCAAAATCGCACTATTCACTTCCTTTCAAGGTTTGATAGAGGAATTAGTAGGTGTCTCTGCTTGTGTGCTCGGCAACATGGCATCTCATTCCTATTTTCGACGGTTGCAGAGGGGAAGGGGCTGGCGGCGGTGAGGATGTTCGTGTAAAGAGGGAGATGAAACGAGTTAATTTTTGGGTTGATTAAAAATATGGTTGGGGTGATTAATAATTGGAAAGGTTTAAACCAAAACCAATGATTTTGACTCAAACTCAACTTAAAAATAACAAAAAAGGTTCCTATTTCAAAATTTAATTTTCGAATGCATCCTTTATTTCAAATTTTGGGTATTATTAGAACATAACTATTCGATTTGGATATTTTTCATGCAAAGTTAAAATCTGGGTATTTTTAAGAACTTGCCCAAAGTTTTGGGTATTTTTATATGATTGGCCGTCTCTGTGGTATTTACATTTGTTGGTTATGGTGAATCAGGTGAGCTTGATAGATAATTTTACCAACAAAAAAGGAATGACAAGCCATTGCTATAGGATTACTTATCGTTCAATGGAACGATCATTAACGGACGAGGAAATCAATAATTTGCAGGTATATTTCTTTTAGATTTTATTTTTGTTCTTAATTTGTATCAAGTAGTTAGTTATTCGTTTTCCAATTTCAAACATGTTTAACGAAATAATTTGAATGCAGATGAATGTGAGAGAACAAGTGCAGAGCAAGCTAAATGTTGTTTTGAGATGAACAAATTGAATGAATGTGAGAGAACATTGCTATAGGATTACTTATCGTTCAATGGAACGATCATTAACGGACGAGGAAATCAATAATTTGCAGGTATATTTCTTTTAGATTTTATTTTTGTTCTTAATTTGTATCAAGTAGTTAGTTATACGTTTTCCAATTTCAAACATGTTTAACGAAATAATTTGAATGCAGATGAATGTGAGAGAACAAGTGCAGAGCAAGCTAAATGTTGTTTTGAGATGAACAAATTTTTCAACCTGAGTTTCTTTTTCCACCAAATTGGATGAACAAATATGTGAATTTCTTTGCTTACGCACGAGCTATAAGCCCCTTCCCTCCCCACAGATTTTTATAGCATGGAAAGTTTATTCTTGCAAGATATATATATATATATATATATTTTTTTTTGGGAAGTTGGAAGAGATTTTATAACTTGTATATTGTTCTGTTATAAAACAGTGCCTCTGTTATTGTTTTGTAAAATAGATGCAAGGAAGCTTGTTGATTAAGGTATCAAAGATTGTACAAGATAAAGGAGAATAAATTGGAAGATTACTCCGACTGGTTGCAGAAGAGAGTCTATAATACCAAGGATTGGAACAGAGTTTGATTTCCCACACCACCCCCCCCCCCCCCCCCCACCCAAAACAATGATTATATTGTTGGGACATGTCCACCTAGTCACGCGCTACATCGGCGCCTGGGTGTAGTGTTAAAATGAACAAAGGTTCCACCACATTGTCGCCTGTGTGGTGTAGTGTAAGCAAGGGTTCCCCTCCCTCCCACCTTTTAATATTCATTTACTAATGTCTCACATAAAACAGTAACATTTATAAGAACGTTTCTTTTTTCAACAACTAACCACTGCTTGAATAAGTCTTGTTGCAAATAGGGCCTAAACACAAACGTATAATTTTGTTTGATAATCCTAGAACCGTATTTAGACTTTGTTTTTAACCATTACTTTATGTAAAAAAAAAAAAAACTATATTTTTATTATTTGGAAAAATGTTTCTAGTTTCAAGAGTGTAACGGAACAAGTAGCTGTAGCGGGATTGGAAGGTGAGGAGTTCGTGCTCGCCGCACACGGGGCTTCAAAAGGCCCCACTCTAAGCATCTTTCTCATTTAGTTCACTTTCCATTATTTCCACTCTCCTACTCCTCTTCATCTCCCTCTCTTCCCCCTCTCAGGCAGCACAAAACAGAGCAAACAGGAGACTCAGGAGGAAAATATTGTTGCCGAGTGCGCCAAACAAACCGATTTGGGGACTTGGTAGGATTCTATTTTTCAATTTCTTTTTGCCATTTTTGGTTGTGTGTTTCTCGATTATTGGGGTATGTTTTTTTTTTTAAATTTTAAAAAAAAAGGAGAATCGTATAACCATATATCTGTTTGTTTCATAGCGTTTTTTTGTTGTGATTCTTTTTCAAATCTTGTGGTTTTTTATTATTTGATCGTTTGAATTTTTTTTTTTACCAAATCACAGCTTCTCTGGGAAAGACAGGGGAGAGATACAGAAACAGAGGATTTATGTCGTCTGGGTTTGATCCTTTGGCTAGAGCTCTAAGGAAGCTCTGGGTCTCTCTCTGCATCATTTTTGGCCTCTTTTTGACCTCTTGCAAACAATCTTGCTTCAATCAAAATAGCAAGAAGCAGACTTTCTTCATCATTTTTACACGATTAAGATCAAAACGGTATGTGGTTCTTCTATTTTCTCTTTTTTAATTTTGACTGGCTCAGCATTCAACATTTGAATATCCATCATTATGTGTAACGTCAGATGCAGATTTTGATTCCTTTTTTAAAAAGTTCTAATTTTGGTATATTTGACGTTTTTGTGTAGGGATACGGCTTGGATTGGTGATCCTGGTAGAAAAATATTATTTTCAAATTTGGGTTTTAAGGGTTTAAGGATTTTGGGATTTTCTTGATAACCAAGTTTTTTTCGATTTTAAAGATTTGCTTTCTGTTTTCAAATTGCCTAAATCATCGTTCATAATTTTTTTCCTTTTTTATTTTCTGGAGATAATATTTAGAATTCTTTCTATAAATATCATTTTGATAGAATGCCAAGCCAATTTTGTATCAAGGTTTAAGTTTTAAAAAAAGAGGTGCTGAAGAAACAACCAGAGGAAATGGTTTCCACTAGAAAACTTCGAATTATATGTCGTGATCCTGATGCCACAGACTCTTCTAGCGATGAGGAAGAACCACATATGGGCACAATGGGTGCTAAGCGTTTTGTTAAAGAAATTAGTCTTTCTGTTTTGCCAAATGAATCCAGAAGTGAGGATTCTTCACAAGGAACTAGTAAAGGAGATAAATTTAGAAGTAAAACCAGAATATCATCCTCTAGTTACAAAGGGGTTCGAAGAAGGCCGTGGGGGAAATATTCTGCAGAGATTAGAGATCCATTTCGTAAGGTTCGAGTATGGCTTGGTACTTACAATACAGCAGAGGAGGCAGCAGAAGCTTACAGAAAAAAGAAAGAAGAGTTTGAAAGTGAAATGGCAAATAAAGAGTCAAGGATTGAGGCAGTGGAAGAATCAAGCGATTCGTTTCGTCATCCATCACCATCTTCTGTGCTTGATGTCTCCACTACAACAGCGAGTTCACTTGTTCATGGGCTTGAAAGTTCAAGCAATGTGGAGGAGGATATGAAAGATGGCTTTTTAGTGAAAATGGTGGAAAATAGTTTCCAAGACACACAGTCTATTTCTGATTTATGGGAAGAGCCTGTGTTATCACCTTCAATTACGCAAGACTTGCTCGGTGGCGATTACTATCCACAGTTTGGGAGTGATTTCGACAAGTTTTTTGATGCACAAGATATTTCTGTGGAGGAAAGCGGAGAGATGGTGGATTTGGCAACATATGGGGTAATGGATCTTCCTAATATTGAGCTTGAGACACTTACATTTGTCGAGGAAAGCTTAAATTTTTCATGCCTATGATAATTTTTGCAGTATAAGAAATATGAGTTATGCGTATAGAAATTAGAGAAATTTGGTGGCAAATTAAGTATGAGTTTTGGTATTTGTCGTAGATAGGAGGATAGAAAAGAGAGTTGTTGGGATTTTGTTTGTGGTTATGAGAAGATTTTGTCACTATATAATGAATGATTATTAATAGAATAAGCAAGCAAACTTTTTATAGCTTTGAATTTGATTGCAATAATACAGCTAATATAATTTTGTCAGTGGGAAGATGAATCTTCATAATCGTATATTATTTGTACAGGGATTTGTAGCCTAAAATTTGTTTTCTTGATGTCATTTTATGTTTGGTTTTTGTTTGCTTTTGATGCTTTGGAAGTGGAAAGATCTCGGAAGGTGACATCTTTTCTTTTTTCTCTTTTGGTAGTCTCTTTCTTTTGTTGTAATTTCGTGAAGCAAGTTGGAAATGGGATACATAAAGAATGGGTCACTGAATTTTCTAAGAGAACATGTTATGTTCTTACTTACCATTTTCCGAAAGTCTTACTCTCAATTTATGGGTAAGTTCGTTTTTGAATAATTAATATACTGAATCTGCTTCTAGTCAAAGATTCGGAAATTATTTAGGTAGAGTATGATATATAACTAAAGGGGTTGGCTTGGAGGTGAGGTAAGTCACCAAAAATCAAAAGGTCCTGGATTCAAACCTTAGGGGTAACTAATGGTAAAAAGAAAAAAGGTAGAAAATGAAACAAGTGGGGCTATATTGTATTAGTCGCTGTGGGCATCACAATGTTTTTAGTATATGAGAAGAAGAGTGTTTGTTTTTTAAATACGAATACTAGAAAAAGATTATCAATTATGACTTGGCGGCTGACATGACTTGTTTTGCAAGTAATAGTAATATTTGCTTTTCATCATGATGAAATTAATTTATTGAAATAATTTTATTTTATTTTTTGGGTTATTTTAAATCTAAATGAAAAACATAAATTTGCATGAAAATCCGTTGTGCGCTTTCAAATACATATAAAAATGAGGTGACTAAGCTCCTCCAGTTTTATTTCTTATCTTATCTGGTGAGTTGAATTAAAGTTGAATGCATGACTCAACAAACCACAAAAATAAAAATGTAATTATGAAGGTAGAATTTAACGAGTGAATTATACAAAAAATTCATTGCAATTTACCAGAAAAACGTAGACCACTTCCAAACATCAACTCTACATTGTACCTTAAAATGCTGTACACAAAATTTGACTTGCTCCAATCCCAACCACGTTAATATTATTATTACCTTTCGCCTCACTTTTCTTCAACCAAAAGCCATTTTGATGACACTCCCATTCATTCTCTTTCAATTATTATTATTACATCTGACTTTTTCCATATCCTGAATCATCTAAACAGTACAGCGCATATTATATTATCACTATTCCTATTCCTCTTTAATTAAAAGAGGTTGTTAGGTTCCCACAATAATAAATTATAGGGCTTAAGCCATTTGTTACCACACTACACCCCTGAGCTATATAACATAAATACCTTTCATGCTAATTTGCAGACGTGGCCTCACTCAGCCCATATATTTTATAATCAAGGGAAAAACACCAACTCATCTTTGCAATTGTGCATAGATTGAATTTTGTAATTACCTCACTACCTAAAGGATAGTGAATTACAAATATCTCATCAATAAGTTTTGGATGTTCATATACAATAAATGGAAGAAGAAAATTTTTCTTCTAGCTATCCTTTTTAGGATCTATGAAAAAACCAAAGAGGTGCTTGGCCAACATTTGCCTACTCCTTCGGTAATACCAGCTTTTACAAAGGAAGCCAAGCTAACAAGATGTCTGCAGCAGTATGAAAGCATTTGAATTTTTATGCAAGAGTCAGGTTCAATCCCCATCATGTACAAAGGCTAGTTCGCATACAAGGGCGAGATGGTCACTTCCATATTCCTGCAAAATGACAAATATATTCTTATCTGGAATACAGTAAAAGTTGTTAGGGCAAGATTATCACTTCTGCATCCAATAAGATGACAAACAGATTCTTATATGGAATACAACATAAGCTGTTGTGTAACATGGTGAGAATATATTGTAAATAGGAATAACTGATATTAGGCAAACGGAAATTTGAGAAGGGAGAAGTTGAAATTAAAATTTGAAAGAAAAAACCAACCCTACAATTCAAAATAAAGAAGAAATCGTATCCAGTTGTTTTCAGCTTTTACAAATTCCAACGATTTGTCATTATTATGATGCATGCTTGTTTACCATTATTAATAGCAGAATGGCAGAAGCAGCAGCAGTAGCATTACACAATAAAAGAATTAGGGCCAATTACCTCTTGGGAAACGAATTTGTTAAAAAATTTCATGCAAGATCACATGCCAAAAATTGCATACAAGTTCAATTTAATGAACAGATAAAACAACTCATTAACAAAAATGAAAGGCACCTGATTAGGAAGCCCTGCACTTCTCAAAATATTAAGAGGTAAGGTTTCAAGAACTCTCACAGGAAGAAGTTCCTCTGTGTGCCTGAGTCAACAAAAGAAGTAAGCACTCCTAAGCTGCAAATATTAAATGCAAACAAAACTTATTCTGCTGTTCATAGTGTAAATCAAATACCAAATATAATCAACAGTCCCCATGAACATGGAGTGGTATGAGGTTGCCAATGGTTCTCCACAACTATCCCTTGATCTACGTGTTCCCTGAAGAATTTAAACGGGTTATTTTACAAAAGATTATAAAAAAGATCGCCAATTAAAAAAATTAAAAGATAGCCAGCTGGCACATATATGAGTACATTTTTCAGTATAAGAAAAATTGCTTTAAGGCATTATCATGCTCTGTAACTCGCATGATAGATGCAACGCCCATAGTTTGTTTACTAAACATGTAAACTACACTTCCCCAGAACAAGAAATAATCATAATCACAACAATTGAAGTCACTAAAGGTCTAAACAAATGAAAATAGACTATAGACTTACTGGAACCCCAATGTATGCACTAGAAAGCTTCAATTGGTGATGAAGATGAGTTGCTTCTTTGCTACCTGTAGCAAGCCTCAACTCTTCATCGCTCCAGAAATGCATTGATCGCCTTGAGATGGAGATACTTCTGCTGCATTTTGTATGAACTAATAGTTAAATAGAGCTACAAAACCACCTTATATTTAACACCACAGATAATCATTTAAGAATTCACAAGAAGTCCATGTTTATCATTTCATCACTGGTTGTGTCCTTATTCTCATTTTTTATATTTCAACGGTAAATTCACGATTGATGCACTCCATTTTAAATGAAGCATAAAATTGAACTAAAATTTACCCAATCAATCTCATCTTTGACTCCAGGTTAAGTAATCAACTAAAAAACTGTTGAACTTTTACCAATAAATATACAATTGTGTATGCAAGATAATCATTATAAATTGTTTCATCTCGAGAGATATGACTAGAAATACTTCATAAAAATGTAATCTGCAACCTATTAACATTCTCATTTGCATATCTGAAGTATTTGTTCGGTAGTGGATGTTCAAGCTGCCCGGAAATGTTTCTGCGGTCATGAACTAGGATGTCCAACTGCCAAAAGTTCAATGTAGTAACAGCAAAAAGGAACGGTCTTAGGACAACAAAAAATCATAAAGAAGGCTCAAGAAGGAAACATTTAAGAGTGTGATGTTATACAATCAAATTACCTCAGACCGAGCCAAAAATTGATAGATTGCACTCTAACCATGAGAAAACAAAAAATAAAATAAAATTATGAATGTTGATTTGAAGTTCGTAGCTCAGCATGTTTCTAATCTAAACCAGTCCAGCTGATGACTGCAGCATAAGACCATACCTGTGGAAGGCTATTAAGATCTCCACCAAGTACAACAGGGATGCCACCCCATCGCCGTGATAACTTGTAAGCTCTTTCAAGAAATATTCGAACCTACACATCAGAAAGGAATACATTTATCAAGACATTACTGTGTTCATAATGTCAAAACAGAGCATTTTCTTTTATTAATTTTTTATTGACACTGAAACAAGATTCAAGGTTCACTTGGACCCTCGAAAGCTACTCCTCGAACCCTCCAGCTCCTTCCTCTGGACTGCAAAAACCCAGGCACACACTAACATGGATGCAGGATGCAAACTGGTTGCTTCTCTTCTGATTCTAGTTCTCCAAAACAGAACCGACTATCAATGAGAAGAGTAGACATGAAAAGAGTTAATACCTGACCCAGCTTGATGTCTCCACGCTTTGGGTTGAAAAGAACATGCACATTTCCCACAACTAATCTTTGAGAAGGATTGGACTTTGCCCTACACATATTTTTTTTTTATGTTCTCATCAGCCAAATTACTACAAGCTTTGTGTTCATAAAGAAGATTAACATAACTTTAAGAGGGAAAAAATTTTAGTTCTAAATTTCATTTTCTTCATGAGAAATAAAGAGCACACTAAGCATTCGGCGTTACCATGATAATGTAACTATTTTAGAATTGAGCAACAAAAGCACAAAAGTGCTGAATGAAGAATCACAAATGCTTAAATGAATTTGTTGACAGATCATAGTATAATACCCAAACACACACACAAACTAAAAAATGAAAGAAGAGTCTGTCTATCTGATGAAGACAAATAAGTGACTTGTAGCAATAGGTGATTCCTCAGGTCAAGCTACTGTTTTGGGCTTTATTTCAGATAAGTCCATAGCACAGAAGACAACAGAAAACTACATAATCCAACACAGTTGAACTTACTTCAATGGTAGCATACATGGGTCAGAATCTGATTGACTTTCATTCATCTGCAAAATTAATGAATAACATAGAAGTTTAAATTGCATTGAAAATTACGAACTATGATAAATGACATTCCCCATCGATATAGAGAGAGATGCAAAATTTATGACTCAAACTAAACATAATAAAATGATGGATAAAATTAAAAATAAAATAGAGGAAATAAAAAGATATGCATGTTTCAAACACATACTAGTTAGTCATGCAATATGTATAAATCCTATACTTCATCTTTTAACTGAAATAGTTATATGAATTCATGCAAGATTTGAGTAACCTTATACATAAATTCAAAAATCTAAACTGCTGGGATATTTTAACACTAGAAAGAAAGAACTGAGCAAGCACATCTTAACCAAGGTAATTTCAGCCAGTTAAGAATATCATTTGATTACAATTCTGCACAAAGTACCGAATGAAGATGTCTCTCACTGTATATTAACGTTATACTGTTCCTAAAAACAAATGTAGCACAGGATTTTTTTTTTTTTTTTTAAAATCAAAGCAAAAGGGGCTTTTAAAATAAGCATTATATTCTAGCGGAAATTGGAATGATGATAACTTAGATTGTTTCTAACTAGTGAATACTTCTCATCTTCTTGGCTCTTCAGACAGAAATCAAGATGATAGTTTAAGATATTGACGTATCTGATAAGCATTTAATTTCACAAATATGCTCTACAATGGATTCACATATATAAATTTTTTAAAACCCTACTTCACATGGAATCCGAATTTGTGGTTTTATTATGACTCAAAAAACAAATTGCCAAAGAGAAAGCATAAATGCTTAGCTAAAGAATTCATTTCGTCATAAATATTTATTGACTATCTTATAATGGATATATCTCTTGACTATCCAACTATATGAACTTTCAAGACATGTCAGAGAAGTGAAATAAGAAGAGAACAAAACATTTCCATGGAAAGCACAATCAACATTTCTGTATACCTCTAAAACACAAAGTTGAGCAACATTGTCTCGGAGGCCAAATTTCTGGAACTCTATATTTTCCTCATGCAAAAGGGTAAATCTGTATTAAGAATACAACTGGCTAAAAATTGAACTTGAATAAAGTAACAATAGAAGAAAGAAATCAGCAATTCAGCTTTACATTTTTGACAACCAACAATGTGGGAATGTATGTATATGTGTGTGTGTGTGTATATATATATATATATATATATATAATTCACAAAAAAAACGATTTACTGGATCTATGTCATTCCTTTGACAATTGAACCGAACAAAGGTAAAACAATTTTCACACAATATAATTAACCAAGGACATGCATGATACATGTTAAATGCCCTGACCTCAAGCAAATAAATTATGCCAAAGCAACTTTGTAACAAACAGCAAAACAAAATCTTATTTTCAAATAGAAAAATTATGAGAAAATAATAGGCTTCCAAAATTCCTGACCACAGAAACCTTACAATCTGTCTTTCCAAAATATAGCGCACCCATCGTATGCTTCACCAGTGCGAGCCTGGAAGCAACAGTAACAATTGAAACAAAAATAATAAAATAAATTTATTTAGAAAGGAATAACCAAACGTTTCAAGAATAAAACATTTTACAATACCTTGTAAAGACCTTTAAAGCCATCCTTTTGGAAAAGGCAATCTAAATCATCAAAACGATCAACTTCCTAAAGCAAGAAGAGTGGATTATGAGATTAACTATGCTGATAAAGCATTTGTTATGGCTGCTTGAATATTAAAAGGTCCATGATAAATTAATAATAAAGTAAAATTTCAATGGAGCTGTCCAATTTTGACAATCAATGCAACAAATGAGGAGAAAGATGCATAACCTGAGGATAAAATTTTATTTTTGGATTTACAAAAAGGGATTAGGAATTGAAGCAATTATACCCTCAATGAAAAGAACAGGAGTAAATGTCAGTTCAAAGCAAGTATGCATTCCGGATAGATAACATAATTTTTCATCATAAAACTTGTAGAGCTTTTGGAGACATCCCTTTCCACTTTCCAAAGCATCAGTCTTGCAGGTTTTGCTTGCAAAGAAAGATTCCGGCCATATTTCAGTGGAAACACTAACTGAATAAAAATCCATGACCTTTGTCAAAGTTTCATATACAGTAATAAATATTAAAAAAAAAAAAATTGATAAAACAGTATCCATTGGAGTTGTACACAAAGAGGTTTACAATATAGGCAATGGAGAACATATCCACTGCCCAGTCCTCCCCGATAAAAAAAGAACGAGCAAGCCAATAAATGTTGATAAGAATCAAGAAGCTTCAACTTTGCATGAGAACTTGCAGAATGTTCATTCTTTAAATACATATATATAGTGAGATGATATGCAATGCAAAACTCAACCTGCCTGGAAACATAGGATGCCTGCATTATAGTGACTGATTTCCTTATAAAGAAGCTCCATCCGCCTATCCCACTCCAAAAGCTCAGGTGGGATTTTGAAATATAAATCTGGATGCTTTGATGCATTTTCAACACCCAATATATTGTATGACACAAAAACAAACCTATCTGCAAAACAAACATGATATAAACACAAATTTGGCTGTAAATAGATTCCAATTTACACTGATAACCCAATTAAGAAAGCTGTTACTTGAGCAAATTAAAAATAGAAAATCCAACTAAAAAACTAAATCAATGAATTAGCTAACAATGAAGCGCCTAATTTCCGGCAAACGCTTCTTATTGATTTCTAGTTCACACTGAGACAAGTTGTAAACATAAAAAGAATGTAAAGGAAAATTTATTTACCACTGTAAGCAGGGAAATCGTTGCCAGAGTATACCCATTTGCGATTACTCTCAACAATACTTGAATTTCTGCTGTAATTATGCCGTTGTTTCCGACTGCGAGAAGACGACACCTGAATTGGTTGAAACCTATTCACAGTTGGACAATTTAAACGTGAGTCGTGAGGTTTAAGAGTTAGGGTTTTGGTTCGGTGTACTAACTTTTGCTTCTTGGATTCAAGTTCGAGATCCTTTTGTCCTATATCTTTGGAATATTTGCGCTTGGATTGCGCGGCAGGGCGGGAATGTTTCTTGCAAACAGCATTCTGTTTGCTTTCTCGCATACTGCTACCAAATTCAGTTGCCGGTGACAGTGACAATAGGTTTGCGGTTGCCGGATCACAGCAACTGCATTTATAGCGGTCCTGAATGTGGGTGCGGTAGCAACATGGTACGGGCTCCAAAAAATATTAATAAAATAAGACATTCTTTCCAATATTAATGAGATAACTTTCGATAATTTTAATTGAATTGGAACGATTTTCCATTCATTTTGTAGTAGATGTAATTTGTTTTTTAGTGAATGTGGAATTTCTCTTACTATGACAACAATTTTAATTCACAAATTACTACCTCTATGTATTTTATGGTTCTTTACATTTCTGTTTTTTGGTGTATTTTTTGGTTCTTTATATTTTCATTTATAATAAGTTTTGTAATTATTTATTATTATTTTTTTATTGGTATTAGTGAAAAATTAAGTTTTTAAAGGATTAGTAATTGTTTATTATTATTTCTGTCTTGGTATTGGTGAAAAGCTAATTTGTGTTAGTATTGATAAAAAGTAAATGTAAAGAATCATAAAATACGGAGATAGTAGCATCTAAACTTTTACCAGAACATATCTAAAATTAGTAGGTTAAGAAAAATGTTTAAAATCATGTACAGAATTTATCAATAAGTAACCCTAATTTTTAATCAAATTCAAACAAGCATTAAGTACAAGTTTATGCATAATTTTCAAACTAAAATTTCATAAATCAAACAAAGACATCCATCAAAGTTAAGGATTCATACTTTCATATAACAAAAAAAATCTACTCCATAATTAAGTCAAAAGAATAAAAGAGAAGAAAAAAAATAAACTACGTTTGCGCAAGACATCTTCTTCTCTTTGCCAAAATTGCTAAGAGAATAATCTTCTAAGATTAGACTTAACCTCCAAAATTAAGTTAAAAGTAGTACAAGTAAGTTAAAGTTGATTTACAATAATACTAACACAATTTATTTAGTTTCTTCAAAGTTCAAATCTTTGTTGGGTGAGAAAAAGTAGCCCATATATAAGTCTTAAAATCCGAATCTCTTTCAAATTCAGATTTTCTTAAGTCTCTACGAACAAATCCACATTCTTTTACAAGTTTTCACTGATTTAGAACCAGCTTGTGAATAATTATGTTCACAGCTAACAAAAAAAATTACTTCCAAAGTTTGATCTATTTTCCATAGTTACCGTGTGAAAATCTCTAAATTTTATGTTTCTTCTCCTGATTTCGAAATTGCTCTCAAACTATATTTTCACCAACACACACCTATAAAAATAACCGAAAAAAACTAAGCTCAAATACAATAAACGTAAAAATTAACCAAAAATTACAATAAAACATAGTATAAAATTTTCACAAGACCAACATTCCAAACATAATAAAAACTACATCACAATCCAAGCAATTATTTTCCACCTGTTCCTCTACAAAGCATGTACGGTCACTCTTTAACTAAAAGGCCTTAACAAATTGGTAATGGCTAATAAGGTGTGGGGACTAGTTCGCTTAGCCACCAAACCATCCATTCAAACCCTGAAAATGTTAGATTCAAAACGTCTACCTAACAAATCCATACAGCTATAAAGAATTATATTATATGGTCCTCAGCTTTTTGGCTTATTTATTCATTTCTGCAAAATATGTTGAAACCCAGAAAAGAGAAAAAAATAACCGAAATTCCAAATGCAATTTCCTCTAATTTCCATACCTATTATCATAATCATGCTCACTAATTTCCCTCACAAAACACAAACAAAATCCATGATAGAGCCATGTACCTCTTCAGATTCATGCATTTCTCTTCTCTCTTACATGCTGCCATTTGATTCACAAATTCCTGAAATAGCCTCTCTTTTCAAAGTCAATATTTCTGATATATTAGCTGCAAATTCTATAATCCCATCAACACCCTTATTAACTAATCGAATTTTCCATTCGAAATCAATTTTTAAAATACCCATTTCATGTCCTTGTGTGGATGGGATCCGACGATCCATATCGACTACCTACACGGTCCGAGCAGCCGACACCGTTGATTCCATAGCAGAAGGGTATGGAGGATTAGTTAGTGCAGAGCAAATTAAGACCAGTAATGGAATTAATGAGAAAACCCCATTAATGATTGATCAGATATTGACGATACCATTGCCATGCACTTGCTTCAACAATAGTAATAATGGAATAGAGTCAGTATATATGTCATATGTTGTGCAAAAAGGGGAGAGCTTGGAAAGATTAGCTATGGAGTTTGGGGATACTGTTAGAAGCTTGGAGGATATTAATGGACTTGCTTATGCTTCGATTGATCCTGGTGATATTCTTGCTATTCCAATTTCAGGTTAGTTATTTATATTATCATCACTCTGTGCACGTTTTTGTATATATAATTTTGTTTTGATGAATATATTTGCAAGAACTTTATAAATTAAAAAACAAATTTGACCAGTTTTCTAGCAGTATTGGAGAAAAGTAAAGTGTTTGATATATTCTGTATTACTTTCCCAAGGCTATACACTCATTTTATAATACATGTGAGAGGATATGATAAGAGAGAAAATAAATTCAAATTACAGAACCTAATCTAAATCAATTTATACAAACTTATCCAAAGATTAAATGATAGCTGTAGTTTCACTAATACGCCCCCGCAAGTTAGGTGGTAGTTCGACAACACCTAACTTGGATCGATGATCACTGAACAACGAACGCGATTGTGCTTTAGTAAGCGAATCTGCT
>CATIWJ010413360.1:0-36292 GCA_949640765.1 Croton laevigatus
GCTCGAGCTCGTGAACAAGCTCGCGAACGGCTCTTAACGAGCTTTCGAGCTCGAGCTCACGAGCCGAGCTCAAGCAGCTCGGAAATTATCGAGCTCACGAGCCGAGCTCGAGCTTAGACTAGAGCTCGTTAAATAAACGAGTCGAGCTCGAGCTCGCTAGATTCATAAACGAGCCGAGCTCGAGCTCACGAGCGGAGCTCGTCAAATAAACGAGCCGAGCTCGAACAATCCAGTGTTCGGCTCGGCTCGGCTCGTTTACAGCCCTATCGGTCACTCTAGGCCATTTTAAAAATTTGACTCTTTATCTAGTGTCTCGCTAGGCTAATATAGCCTCCTCCTCAGCCACTCTCAGAATTTGATATCTAGTGTCTCACTAGGCCAATATAGCCTCCTACTCGGCCACTCTCAGAATTTGAGTCTATATGACAGACCTTATTTATACTGTACTGTAGATTGAGTTAATCTATAACTTAATAGTACTTTTTTTTTCTATTTCTCATTTTTGGTACTCTACTGATGTAATTTGTAGTGTATATTCTTTGGAATCACTACTTGACTTCTATTCCCAATAAACAAAAACTGGAAGGAAAAAACCATACACATTGGTACCCATCTTTTCTTTGTTTGCTTTTACCTTAATATTTGCTTTGATTGGAAGGATTTTCCTTGATATCTTTAAGCTTTCAACTCAACGGCCCAAGCTCAATGCAGCTTCAACGTCCAATCTCCATGCAAGTCCACCACTATCCATTCGCCAAACATCACACGGCACCATTTTCGAACCGCACTTGTCTTTCAATTCCTTCTCCTTCGATAATCTTACCCAGCAAGTAAATGCAGATTTATGCATATACTGCATCAGTTTCTCTTCTCTAACTAACCGCACCATTATTTCCACCGGCCTACTCTTCTCTTCCTCTTCCGTCACCGTCGTCATCATCATCATTTTCTTGTAAGCCTCATTTACCCACCTCACCTTATTTGAACAGTCTGATATAAACCCAGGATTCTCGTCTTCTTCTAGATTCTTCAATCTCTCTACGTCCGTACACCCTTCTAATCCTCTCCCAAAACCGTCCGTACAAGCTTGGTTTGTGTCTGTGACGCACTCTATTGTCACCCATGACTCAACTACTACCACACTCCTTTTCGGAATCATCATCGCCGTCGTCTGAGCTTCATCAGTCACGGCTTGCTTTAACTTCGACCGGTGATTATTCTCTGATTGATTAAACAACTTATTGTCCGGATTGCACCTCTCTCTATCCAGCAGTGGCTCCTCAGTTGAATAACTACTTGTCTCCGGCAACAGTTGAAGCGTGGAAACATTTGTTCCCTTACCTTTTTCCTTTTGTTGTTGTGATGATGACGGAGAAACTTTGCTTTTCTGGTTTCTTTTGACGAATCTGTTATTTTTACGAACTCTAACGTACTTTCGTTTGGTTCTTTGCTTGGAAAGAAGCAAGTGTTTATTATTCAAGGAGCAGAGATCGGAATCTCGAGCGTCGGAGGCCGGTTTCGGTGCAATCGGCCTGAATCGGAGCATAATTTGGTTGATTACCGTCTTATCCTGCGCAGTACCGGCACATCTTATCATGCGCCACTTTTCTTCGCCATTCATATCTCGAGGAGAACTCTACTGGCTCTGCTTTTACCAAACTTTTTTAGGTGAATATGATTTTGAGAGGATGGAAGAGATCTCAGGCGATAATCAAAGAGAGCAGAAGGGAGGCGTGTAGAGAGAGAAAAAACGACACGTGTCCAGGGCAAAAATAAGCCCGTAATTGGCCGGAAAATTTAGGGTGCGGGTCCAGATATATAATAAAAAAAGGCGTATCGAAGCGTTCGGACTGGTCCCACAGAAGGTAACCAATAGGAGAAGGGAATGTGTGTAGCACTGCCGAAAGGAATTGGACACGTAGCCATTCCTCGACGGTCGTGTCAGTGTTGAGTGAGGTGGAAACATAGCAAAAAAGGCTTCCGTTAGGTTCCAGAAAGAGTACACGTGGTTTTATTCCATTAGCAAGAAAAAAAAAAAAAAAATCCCTGCCTGCTTTTTGAGTTTCTACCAATGTTTTTCATGGTTCAACCAAGTCCAACTTTGATTATAAAAAAAAGGTCGAACTGGTTGACCGAATTTTCCACATTTAAAATTTTTAAATGTAAACATATAGATTTAAATATTTTTATGGTATTAAATAATATAGATTACTCCAAATAATAATAATAATAATTTCCTAAAATAAATAACGAAAGTCTCATCCTACCTACATGAGTACATTAAATATATTATACCAAAATACTTTTTTTTTTTTTTAAAAAAATGCTAAATGCTCAATTTTCCGATGAATGTTTACGTAATGTTCAATTTTCTATTTCTTTTTGTCAATTTGCCACCTAAATATAAATAAAATAATTAAGTTCATCCGTATCATTTCTTATACTAAATATTAAATTTATCCATAAATTAATAAAAATTATAAGCATTAATTAAATAAATTTAAAATTATAATTCTTAAATGTAATTATACTGAGTTTAAAAATTTTTAAAATTATTATTATTATCAATCTAATTATATTTTAAAAGTTAAAATTATTAAACTGAATTGTATAAATATTATATATGTAAAAAATTATATTTAAATATTATTATCTTGTAAATATATAAATCAATTAATTACTTATTTTTATAAAATAATACTGTACACATCTCATTTACAATACCGAATGTTATAATTGATCGATTTGTGCAAGATTAATTTTTTGGAATCAACCTTGAGAATCGTATTGAATATAAAAATAAAAATATATATATATGGGGGTAATATAAAATTTTTTTGTGATTTCATAAATAAAAATTTTTCTAAAAGATATTAAATAAAAAGAGGGGTCAATTGACTTTTTATTCCCCAAATACAAGTTCCCCAAAGGCAATGATTGGTTATTTTATACTCAACAACTGCTTATATAGGTGTTTGGTGAGTTTTTAAACCAAAAGTTAATAATAGAGGTTAGAAACCTCAACCAATTACTAATTCTCTTAGTCATTATTGAATTTTTTTGGTGCTGATAGTTGAATTACTTTACAATTATATTATAATTTTTAAAATATTCAAAATAAATCACTTTATATTTAAATTTATATTTTTATCTTTTTTTAATTATTTGAAAATTATAATATTTTTGATAAATATAATTAATATTTTATTTATTTAATTAATTCTTTTAAAAATAATATGGTTAGTTAAACAATTAAAAAATTACTGTATATATTATGTAAACTATAATAACAAACTTTAGTTGAAGCGAAGAAGCTACGTCGTGTAAAGAATTTAAGGCTTGTGGTAAATGTTATTCTTATGTTTGGTGTGGTTCACAGTTGAAGGATCTATACAGCTAGCTCCAACTTATTTGAAAGTGAAGCTTATTGTTGTTGTGAGTCACAAGTTAATTTTTAAAATTTAGCTACATATTTTATTTATTTATTTATTTGTTTTATTCAATTCTTTTCATATGTATTTATCATATTCAATTGTATTATTAAAATGAATATTATCAATAAAAATAATTTGTATATTTAATAAAGTATAAATTAAATAATAATTTAATTTGATAGAATATAATTTAAATTTAGTAAAAATAAAAATATGAATTAAAATAATATTTCATAATAGAAATATCTATAATTTAAATTTATTTATTATTATTTTTACAAGAATATAAATTTTAGTATGAAAAAAAATAAATTAATTTGATAATAAAATAGTATTCATCGATATAATATGATTTGAATTTATTATTTTTCATATTTAATATTTTTTATTTAGTGTCTATTTCTTATTAGCATGCGATTTGAATTAAATTAATTAATAATCAATAATTATGTGTAGAAAAATTAAGCCCCAAAAATATAAATTTCATAACAATATTTTTTGAAACACTAATGTTCCTTTCCCATTCATACATATTTTAGATGGAATGAATATTAATAAATTAGCATTCTATAATAAAATATGATTTTAAATTTATCCATTATAAATATTTCAAATTGAGATATCGAAATAAGTTAAAAATAAAAATAAGAATAAATTAATATTATTTTAATATTAAAAATTACATTGAGGATAATTAACTGAGACCGAAATATTCTTAAAATATCTCTTATTCATTTAAGATAAAGTTAAAACAATTATAATTAAACTTCTTTAGTGTTAGAATCTTATTCAAAAGTGGTTGGAGTCAGTAGAAGTGGTAAGATATTTACCCTCGAATCCTAACAGACTAAGTTCGAATCCCTATCCACATTTGGGTGCGTGAGTTTATAACTATTTTAGAAAAAAAAATAGAATGTAATTCAAAATCTATTATTTGGATAAATAAAAAATCATAGAGAAGTTCATTATTTTTAAATAGAGTTTGTTGTGCTCGGAATGTCAAAATCTCTCGGTTTTGAATATTTGATAAACTTACTTAAACTTGTGATTTGTTAATAATATTTCAAGTGTTTAAGCACAGCTCCAGCAAGTGCAAACTCAAATGAATTAAGATGAATACTTAGACTTGCAAAAGAATTGGAGTTCAGAAATAGCATTGACTTCGTGCTCGTGTTGCTCGTGCGATGTCGAGACGATTAATTCCAATGCATACGTCTCCCTCGCAATGAAAGTTCAAGAAGTATACTGGGACTAGTGTCGTGCACGCGAACTTATTGGTGCGCTCGCAAAGAAGTCTTCTGAAGTTTAGAAAAGTTCCAGAGAACTTTTTCTCACTCGTGAAGAAGAGATTGCGCGGACAAGATGCATTCTAGCAAGGGTGTCACACACACGATAGTTCTCGCGAAGAATCCCACTAGAATTGAGAAAGTTCCAGAGAACTTTTTCTCGCTCTCGACGAAGGCCTCACGCACTCTAGAAGCACTCGACAACGACATCGCGTACGAGACAAGCGGCGATCTCGCAAAGAGTGATCATCAAGTTCCAGAGAACTTTTTCTTGCACACGACCCAAGTGTCACGCTCGCAACAAAAACATCAAGTAGCCGTTACAAGGGGTAGTTGCCACGTCACGCACGTGACGTAGGCCTTGCGCTCATGACACTACTAAAGTCAAAACCCAACGACTAGTTTGAAATGAAAAGCTGACATGTCAGAGAGCCGTTACAAGTCCGTTTAAAAAACTTTGTGAGGAGTCGCGCTCGCGATAATAGGCGTTCTCACGACGTCCGCAAAAATCAAAATAAATTTCAATTCAAGGAGCAACCGCTCTATTCTCAAAGTTTGGGTATAAATACTCATCCATATATCAACTACTGAGCATTCAAGTTTTATTATTACAACCTTTTTTCATCTAGTTGAGTGAGTTAGAAAACTCAACATTTATATTGATAGTTTAGAGTGAGCTTTAAACCCTAAGTTATGTGTTGTAAAGTTTGGAGTAATCTTTAAACTCTAAGTTTGATGTGAACTTAGAAAACCTCTTTTATGTTCTTAATTGAATAGTGGAATTCAATTTTAGGAAGAATCAGAGAAATGGACATAGGCTAAAGTTAGAGCCGAATCACTATAAAATCTCTTATTCATCTTTCAAGTTTCATAAATCTTCCCAACTTCCGTCAAAATTTTAGTCCACCACATTCAGCACCTTCAAGGTTTTTATTAGCCAATTAATTCACCTCCTCTTGGTTGCCACCGGGCCAACAAATCTGTATATGGTTCTTAGATTTTTGGACCGAAACCAAAATTGAAATTAAAAATTTTTAAATGTGGGTTTGGTTCTGTTTCACTGAGAACTGGAACTAAGAACCGAGAGCCAGAAAACTTTATAAGTAAAATTGTATATAATTTCATTTGTAACTAAACCTAAAATCGGAACCGAAATTGAGAATTGGGTCTGGTTCTGGTTTTTAATTTTAAGAAAATCGGTTCACCCGTTTTAATTTCAGTTACTGATAGGAATCGATGTTGTGCTTGGAATGCCGAAACCCTTTTGTTTTGAATATTTGACAAAGTTACTTGAACTTATGATTTACTAGTGATTTTTTAAGTGTTTAAGTGTAGCTCAAGTAAGTCCGAATTCAAACAAATCAAGATAAATACTTAGACTTACAAGAAAATTGAAGTTCAAAGTTAGCATTGCCAACTCACAAGCGACCAATCGTCTCACATGAGAACTGATGCCAAGTTCTGTCCAAAAGGTTTTGTAATCTTCGTCTCACACGCGAGTAAGGCCCAAGCAAATCCAGCACTAAGATCTCGCAAGCAACCAAGCTTCTCACTCGCGAACTCATGTCAAATTAGTCTAGAAAGGTTTTACAATCTTTGTCTCGCGATATACAGAAATCTGACTTGGGAGTAATGGTCATGTCTCGCACAAGACATAATGATCTCTCACGAGACACTGCCCAATGGTTAGTTTAAAAAGGAAAGTAATGCCCCTTTATAGACCTACCGTGGTGAACCTACAAGAGTACTACAACTGTCTCCTACTTGTATGTTATAGGTATATTTTAATTCTAATACCTAAAAGGAGTTCATTTATTTATTCTAAGGTTTGAATTATTTAGCTTAATATCCAAATTAAAAATCGCAATAATATCCAACATACCCTATTACAATCCACACTATAAATAGTACACATAATTTAAAAGTTCTTAATTTAATACATGTCGATTATTACTAATTTATTTTTAATAAGATAAAATATTTTACCCCAAAAAATAAAAAATCTAATGCTGGCTGGCAACTAGCGGTCTACTAACTTCACTACTTCTGCCATTCCTCGATACCTACGAGTTACAAACAATAACTCGCTGAACAATTACGCTCAGTAGATACTTTAACTATGAAAATAACAATAATAATATTTATATGCATATTAAAATTCAAAGGTAATAAATATTTATTTAAAGAAATAAATTTAATAATAAATATTAAAATAATAAGCAACTCATTTGAAATAAATAATAAACAAATCAATATTAAATTTACTTTTACTATTTTTATATCCGGATGGCTCTACTAGGAATTAGATAAACGCATGGATAAAGCTACTGTATTTATTTCCGAAGTCTCGGATAACTCTATACCGTAGCAGGAGCATCTTATTTTTAACCGAAGTCAATTTTTTTTTATCTTAACGGCTGTGTCCAAATTATTCAAAGTCTGTAATTCTTTCAGCCGTAGCCGGAGTACCTGAAGTCTGTTTTGAATTCTCTCAGCCGTAGTTGGAGTATCAAAGTCTAAATTAGTTATTCGCAGTACTGCTCAATATATGATGCATCACACCCTTATCACTAGTTCAACTTAACCTAAGTAGAGCAAAATAATTATTTCTAAAGTACTTTCCAAATCCATTCCAAATCACAAATACTATAATTTTTTCCAAATCATAATTTCATCACAAAATAAGATATTTCCTTAATCATAATTTAAATCAAGAAATATCAAATTTCTTAAAATTTATAATAAATCAGAAGCAAATTTTTATGCATGCAAATTTAATAAAATAAAACGATATTTTCGTAGTTAAAGTATCAAACCTTATTTTTGCGATCTCCTTTATTTCATAATTCCTTTTTGCTTTAAATCTTTCTTCTTCTTTTCGAACGGACCTAACGACATATTTATATACACATTTTTTGTAAGATTTATGTCTAAATACTTTTCTCGAAATATTCCTTTTAAATTTTCTACAAAAATTATTTTTCTATTTTAATTTTGGATCCTTTTTTATTTCCTAAATTAAAAAGCCTAAATATTAACTAACTAAGTCCTATATATATATATTTGTAAAAAAACTGTCTAAATATTTTCTTCTAAATATTCTCCTTTTATTTTTTATTAAATTTATTTTCTATAATAATTATTTTGGATCCCTTTTTATTTCCTATGTTAAAATGTTTAAATATTAATTAATTAAGTCTTAACTACTTTTATACTAAAATTAAGTCAATTTAATTAATTTATTATCATTCTAGATTTATTTTTAATATCCTAATAATTTATTTGGGTCTCTAAATATATTAAATCTCAAAATAATCACAATTTAATTAATTTAATAGGCTTCTGGACTAACTTGTAGAGCTAAATAAAGTTTTTGGGGCAGAAATCTAAATATAAATAAGGTGGAAGGACCTACTTGAAATTTGCTGAAAAGATCTGGGGTCGCGGCGTGATTTTTGAGAAATTGAGGCGCTAATCCGGAACACACTGGGTCAAATGGTATCGTTTTGAAGGTTGACTAGACCGAATGCTGAATCAACTCAAGCTAATCGGTCCAGATGCTGAATCAACTCGTCGTCTTCTTCACCCGAATATTTGCAACTCAGGTCACGATGTCGGTTTTAGATACCAGATCGTATCTCACGATTCCTGTGACCAATTTCAACGAGCCACCTACCAAACTCTTCCTCTTCTCACCGTCGGTCGATATATGGCCTCAATTCTAGTGGAAAATGATCAAAATATGGTGAAATCTGAGGATGAAGAAAACTTGTATATTTTCGAATTTTGAAGGCTGACCCAGCAGAAACTCACTCCTCCGACGATGGTTTGCGGCATTTCTCACATCCAACTTGCTCACCAGAATCTCAGGAGATGATTGATGGTCTCAGATTTTAAGTTTGATGTACAATAGTAAAAAAGCTATCAATTCTTTCCACTATTTCATTTTGCCATTTCACAGAGCATTTCTTTGCTCTTTGCTTCCTCTCTCTATTAAATTTATTCCCACCTTTATTCTGTCCAACACTCTAAAAAGTCACCATACTCCCCCACTCATCATTCTGCTTAACCCATTCTTTGTCTTTGCATACTCTATACTGCCACTTTCTTCTCCGTTTCTTATCATTCTTAAAAATAATGTTAACCCATAATCATGCCCATGCTCACCATCTTCTGCCTCCCCTTCCATATCCTGTGCCAATATATCAAATTATTATTATTATTATGATTATTATTATTATATATAATTTTATTTATTTATTTATTTAGTATTCTTATTTTTATTTCCGAAAAGGTATCCACGTAAATTTCTCCATACCAGAAGTTTCTCAGGGTCGAATAATTATTTTAAATCACCTTTTCATTATCCTAATTTAATTATTTAGAATTGAAACACTGCGATTAACTACGGACAATTTCTTATTTAATACGAAATATCTACAAAATTACAAGTTGACCTTCTTACTATTCCCGTAATTAAAATTGGGCTGTGACATGACATGTCATAGAGCCGTTACAAGAAAGTTGAAGAAATCTCTATGAGTGGTCTCACACGAGACAAGGACATCTCGCTCGAGTCACTAGTGTTCTTTTTTAAAACACTTCAATTTAAGGAGCAATGGCTACATTCTTAAATATGGGTATAAATGCTCTAAAAAAGTTGGATCAACTAATGAACCAAATGAACATTTAAGCTTCATTGTCAACAACTTTTTTTTCATCTTTTACTCTTTCTTTCAAACAATCATCATTTATAGTTAATTGAGTGAGCTATAAAATTAATATCATTATTGTTTGTATTTAATTAAGTGAGCTAGAAAACTTAATATTCTTATTGAGTGTTTTAAAAAATCTAAGTTCTTTATTTTAAGGTTTATGTTTTAGCCAAAAACACTAAGTTTGATGTTAGCTAACCTCCATTGTATTTGTAATTGAATAATGGAATCCAATTCTTACTAGAATTGAAGAAGTGGACGTATGATCAATTATATCCAAATCACTATAAAATCACTTGTTCATCCACTAAGCTTCATAATCTCCTAAACTTCCACCATCCTTTTAATCCACCACATTCCGCACCTTTCAAAGTTTAATTTGTTAGTGTTAGCCCTAGCCACTACTCATTGTATCTGAATATTTAATTAATGATAATTTAATTGATCATTTTAGTATTCCTTGTGCAATTTAATTTGATGAATTTTCTTCAATAATGATTCTACTTTAATTATCAGATGTGTGATCTGGATAGTCAAAACGAAAGAATTAAAAGAATACTATTTTAAATATCCCTAATTGATTGTTATCATGGGAGTAATAATAAACTCAGACTAGTATGTACTCTATGAGATTATCTTATTTTACGGGTCATAGGATATTGGATATCAATTAGAGATACATCATATGTGTTAAAGGACAAGGTACTGGATCGATCCACTTAATGAGAATTCTACATGTGAAAAATGTCATAAGTATTTCTCATACAATGCTTATACTAGAATCCCTAGACCTGAAATTACTATGGTTTCTTAAGTCGTTTCTCATATGCTTTGATGTATTGCCTAACATGCCTGTAAAAGGGTTACAAATATGGATACGATTAGGTATGCCAGGAATTATCCTAAGAAAACATAAGTAAAGTGAAAGGATTACCACTCTCTCTATGAGACAGAGTAGTGTTTGCATAAATTCAGATAGGATGATAAATGTTATGTATATATCTTATTAGTCCGGATCACTGGAGAATTAATAAAATGAATTAGCAATAATAAGGATGACTGAGGACATGCCTTATGTTAATCATTGATATCTATTAGCAAAGGGTTGTATAAGATTGTAACAGGCTTTGTTGATTCGATTGTTTGACACTCGATTTTAATTTGGGTAGCTATAACAAATGCTATGCATTTATCTGATTAGTCCAAATCACTAGAGAATCAATAAAATGAATTAGCAATAATAAGGATGACTGAGGACATGCCTTATGCTAATCATTGATATCTATTGGCAAAGGGTTGTATAAGATTGTAACAGGCTTTGTCGATTCGATTGTTTAACACTCGATTTCAATTTGGATAGCTATAACGTCTTGTTAGAAACCAATTATAACTTATCGACTTAAATGTAATTCTAGTCCATTGCTAATGTTGAATGGGCCTTCAAGATCACACACATTGTTAAGGCTAGGATTGGACCCGAAAACTTATTGATTGAGAATCGATTAATCAATTAATTAATTAAATGGTTTAATTAATTAAACCAGAACTTAATTGGATTAGGATTTTAGTTTGGTTTGATAAAGGGTTATCTAAACCTAAATTATGGTCTAATTGGAATTTGCATTCGATTTGATTAAATTAGTTTGATCCAATCCTAATCCATTTGGATTAGAATAGATAATCACGGTAACTTAAAAGAAGCATGCCGAATTATCTTAGTGGATTAAGTATTCCGTAAGTAATTGGAATACAAACGGAAGAAAAGTTTGCGTGATAAGGGATTAGAATCCCAAAATGAACAACTCCTCTTTTTCTTATCTTTGCTTTTGAAAAAACTGAGAACAAATCTAACTCTCTACTTTTCACGTGTTTTTATGAAAAACAAAATAGAAACAGAGACCATAACCGAATTTTTTCTGCTCTTCTTCTATTTTAAATCATTTTAAATAGAAGGTTACGAAAGGGTTCCGCTTCTTGAAAAAGAGCTTATAGCTGATTCTCCTCCTTCCTATTCTATTTAGATTTTGAGTTTTTGAAGACATCCCTTTTCTTTTTTCTTAAAGTAAGAAAATGAATTCACTTCTTCACTTCTACTCTATTCCGTTTCTAATTAGGGAGGGTCAGAAGCTTCCCGTTTGAGCACTAGCATGCTTTGAGTTAACCCATTTGAACCCCTAAATGTGTGTGTGAACGAAGAGGGGGATTGCCATTAGCATCCCTAGGGTCATTTCAGATTAACTAAAGTGTTCCGTGGGAGTATCCAGGCATCTCAAAGATTCTGTAGAGCGATCCAGAGGTGAAAGCACGCTTCAAAGGTAAACTTTTAAACCTCCCTACACTTAATTGCTTTAATGAAAACTGATTTAAAAAAGGTTTCCCTGTATTTTTTTTTTATCGCTTCCACTGCTTAATTTTACATGCTATTTATGTAACCGTTGCGTCCGATGCATGTGGGAAATCCAAATAGTGGTATCAGAGCGTTTTCATTGATTCAATTAGTTGTAGGATTATAAAATATGATTTTATGTATTTAGGGATTGCCTTAAATGTGATTGGATTGCTGAATTGCCAAAATTGAACTAAAATTTGATTTTAGGGCTTTTGTGTGAAAATTATAATTTAATGGGTTAAATTATAATTTTACATGAAATTGAAAATTTAGGGACTAAATTATAATTTTACAAAATTTAAGTTTAAGTGTTAAATTATAAAATTGCATGAATTATGGTTTAGGATTAAATTGTAATTTTACATAATTTAAGATTTAAGGGTTAAATCATAATTTTTCATAATTATATTTATTTGACAATTTTTGACATTATTGCTATAATTTATATGATAAAGTGTGTTATTGCAATTTGTTTTAGTTTAAGAGTTAAATTGAAATTTGCAATTAAATTGTAATATTTTTTATATATTTTGGACTTAAGCATAATTTAACAAACATATAAAATTTGAAAATTGAGAAACTGATTAAAATATATTTTTGGCACTAAATTATTTTAATTGTATAATATTAATTATAAACAACTTATTCAATGAGTTGGGCTAAGTGTTTGCCCATTGGGTTGGACCCAAATTCTTTATTGGGTTAGTTTATAATTTTTAATTATACGATTTCTCTAATGGGTTGGGTTTAATGTAAAATTGGGATTGACGTATATTTGTGATATTTGGAATATGTATGATAATATTGATTTGATGATTGGATGCGAATGGATGTCATTGCATGGTGCATATCATGGCTAGTTTACAAAAGTTATAATAATTAAATACGACATGCGCGTCGTTTATTTTGTTGTAAAGTTTTATTTTAATAAAATAGGATTTTATTAAATTTAAATACTTTATAATAAAATGAATACTGAAGTCCAGTTGAAGTTCCAATAAGCCCAAGAAGATGACGATAAAGACCGAAGCCCAAAATGGAGCCCATGGAGCCTAAGGCGAGGTCGGAGCTTGAAGCTAGAAGCATGCATTAGATGTAGGGGTTAGTTTTAGGTTTATTGCCTATGATATGTCACGTTTATTTTTTTGCAATTTATTTTATATATTGATATGCATGAATGTATGGATCCCGATTGCCATATAAGCCCGTAATTAAATGAACTCTTCCAATAGCAAGTTTCGAAATTACCTTTCTAGTTTGATTACCATGGATTATTAATGGTCGAAGCGTAGGCTAGCCCTCGCTAGGTGCATTAGATTGTCCTTGTGAAGTGGGAGTTGAGGTAATTGATGCGTGGCTAGCCCACGTTAGGTGCGTTAGATTGTTACGTTCAATGCTCGGGCGTAAGTTTGACTTGACATGGGTAGTAGGACTGTCCTGGCCCTAGGCAAATAATGGGATCGTGCCTAATATTAGATGTTAATTCCATTTTATCTAAGAGTTATATAGAGATATAATTGAAAGTGTTCCTACCTAAATAATCGAGTTCTGGTTGGCAAGCCCTCGCTTGGCTAGAACGAAGTGAAATATAGATCTTGGCCCATAATAATCACTAACACAATTTATTTCTAGGGATTTTTAATTTGATATTGTGGGGTTATTAATTAAAATTCTCAAAATTAAATCTTGTAATTTTCTTTGTAGTTAAAATGGCATCAAACAATAATAACTCGTTTTCTCTGAGATCAGTCCTTAAGAAGGATAAACTGGATGAAACGAATTTCATCGATTAGTCTCGCAATCTGAGAATCATTCTCAAGCAGGAAAGAAAGCTAAAGGTGCTTGAGAATCCATTACCCGAAGCACCTGCGAACAATGCCTCTGTTATCGTTCGAGCAGCTTTTGAGAAAAGGAAAAATGACTCGAACGATGTAACCTGCCTCATGTTAGCGACCATGAGGCCAGACTTGCATAATTAGTTTGAGGAAAGTGAAGCATATCAGATTTGGGCAAGCTTTAAGGCAATGTTCCAAGTGAAGGCCCAACACGAGAGGTACAACACCACCAAAGCATTGGTGGATTATAAGATGGCTACTGGGACTCCGATGAGCTCTCATGTCCTTAAGATGAAGGGGTATATAGATACCCTTGAAAAACTTAGCGTAGCCATTCCTTGAAGCTTGGATTTGATCTTAGGGTCGCTTCCTGATAACTTCAGTTCATTCAAGTTGAACTATATAATGAACGCCATGGACAAGTCGATTATGGAACTACATGACATGCTTAAGGATGCCGAGTAGGACCTTAAGAAGACTACTCCGCTAGTTCATATGGTTCAAAAAGGGGAGGGGAAGGGAAGAATTGGAAAGTCCAAAGGCAAGGGTAAAGCCGAAGCCAAGGGTAAAGCCAAAGCCAAGAAAGCTAAGGGGAAAAAGCCGAAAGTGCCAGAGCCTAAACCTCCGAAGGAGGGCACCTACCACCATTGCAACCAACCAGGGCATTGGAGGAGGAATTGCCCTATATATTTGGAAGATCTAAAGAAGGGATGTGGGACTTCCGTTGCTTCAGGTATTTTTGTTATTTATATCAATCTTTCTATTTCTGTATCCTGAGTATGGGATATTGGATGTGATTCTCACATTTGTTTAAATATGCAGGGGCTAAGGAATAGAAGGACATTGATAAGAGGTGAAGTCAACCTAAGAGTTAGGAATGGCAAGGTTTTAATTGAATGTTAAAGTTTTATTCTATAGTAATGGTTTTCTTAGAATAGCTTTTATTTTATAAACTTAGAATAAAACAATAAAGTCCACTTATAACATTGATAAAATGGTTTTGTTACTTCGTGGTATTCACGATCAATTTTAGTAGATATGATCAAATAAAATTCAAATCCTAAATCTTTTGAAAAGTTCAAAGAATGAAGTACAAAACAACTTAGTAAAATTATTAGAGCTTTTCGATTGGATCGAAGTGGTAAATACTTAAACCAAGAGTTTGACGATTATCTTAAAGAGCGTGGAATTGTTTCACAACTCGCTCCTTCTGGAAAGCCATAGTAAAATGGCGTGTCTAATAAGAGAATTCGAACTTTATTAGATATGGTTCGATCGAAGATAAGCTAAACAAGAACTTTCGAATTCATTTTTTTTTCGCTCTTGAAAATGCAGTATTCTTACTAAACCATAATTCTACTAAAGTAGTAAGACAGACACCATATGAGATATGGATTGGGAGTAAGCCCAATAAGTTTTCTTATGGATTTGGGATTACTAATTTTATGTTAAAGGTTAACAACTGATAAGCTAAGTCCAAAATTGATAAGTATTTATTTGTAATATATCCTAAGATAGTTAAAGGATATTACTTTTGCAATCTAAGCGAGAACAAAGTGTTTGTTGCTCATAAGACTATTTTCTTAGAAAGAGGTTTATTTATAAAAAGAATAGTGGGAGTAAAGTATAACTTGAAAGAGTTCAAGACTCACAAACTCCTGCAAAAGATATTATGGAAACAGAGATAATTTCACAAGGAGTTTTGGAAATTGAATCTATTTACACAAGGAGTTGTGTGAACAAGAGGTTTAATGGGAGCAAAATTCTGGTCCTATATGTGGATAATATCCTACTAATAGGAAATGACATCCTAACATTGCTAAGTGTTAAGCAATGGTTAGGGAAGTATTTCGCTATGCAAGGCTTAGTAGGGGCCGAAGCAATACTGGGTATTAGGATGTATAGAGATAAATCATATCAGCTCTTAAAACTAAGTCAACAAAAGGTACAAAGATAAGATACTGAAGAGTCAGTATGAAAAAACTTCTAGAAAAGAATCGTTCTTTTACAGTAAGGAGTTGTTTTAAGTAAGAAGATTGTCCTTTTACACAAAAACATAATTACTATGTATTAAGTTGGATAAATGCGTCTATTTTGATATCAAATAAAAGTTGTTGTGTTATTTAAACAGTAACATCGTCGCCAATTTTTCTACAAAGACTGAGACCGTTACTGCTTGAGAAACAGTATAGGAGGTTGTTTGAAGTTGGATAATTTATTACTGGACTAGAGTGTGCTATGTCCAATTGAACTCATTTGTGACAAAATGAAGCCAATACATAGGCTAAGGTGCACCGGTCATACCGTAATTCCAGACACATACTCAGTATATATCATAGAGAATCGGTTAACACTGCCAACTCACACGTGACCAATCGTCTTGCATGAAAACTCATGCCAAGTAAAGTCCAAAAGGTTTTTGTAATCTTCATCTCATGCACGAGTAAAGCACAAGCAAATATAGCACTAGGATCTCACAAGCGACCAAGCTTCTCACTCGTGAACTTATGTCAAATCAATCTAGAAGGTTTTTGCAATCTTCGTCTCGTGCACTACAGAAATCTGACTTGTGAGTAACAGTCATGTCTCACACGAGACACTGCCCAACGGTTAGTTAAAAATGGAAAGCTGACATGTCAAAGAGCCGTTACAAGAATATTAAAGAAATCTTTATGAGTGGTCTCATACGAGACAAGGACCCCTCACGCGAGACACTAGTGTTCTTTCTTAAAACACTTTAATGTAAGAAGTAGTGGCTATATTCTTAAAATATAGGTATAAATGCTCACCCATATAGCCCTCAAAAGGTTGGATAAACTATTGAACCAAATGATCACTTGAGCTTCATTATCAACAACCTTCTTTTTATCTTTTACTCTTTCTTTAAAAAAATCATCATGTATAGTTAGTTGAGTGAGTTATAAACTCAATATCATTATTGTTTATAGTTAGTTAAGTGAGCTAGAAAACTTAACATTCTTGTTGATAGTATAAAATGATCTAAAAACTCTAAGTTTTTTGTTGTAAAGTTTATGTGTTAGCCAAAAATACTAAGTTAATGATAGCTTAAAAAACCTCCATTGTATTCTTAATTGAATAGTAGAATCCAATTTTTGCGAGAATTGAAAAAGTAGACGTATGATCGATTATATCCGAACCACTATAAAATCTCTTATTCATCCACTAAGTTTCATAATCTCATAAACTTCCATCATCCTTTTGATCCACCACAATCTACACCTTTCAAAGTTTTAATTGGCAAACTAATTCAATCCCCTCTTAGTTGCTATAGGGCCAACAATTCGATTCAAAATCTGAACCGCTCGTCTCTATTTTTAAGTAACTAGAATTCTAAAATTTTCAATAGTTTTCTATTCAAATATATCAGCCACTACTAACTTTTTTTTTTAACATAAGTCCAAATTAACTATTTAAATCATTTAGTCTTTCTAAGTTTAATTTTATTTTAGAAACCAATTAATTGTTAATTAGATGAAGTGGACCCCTAATTCTACTTAGAAAAACATTAATTGCATAGCATCCATTCAATCATTAGTTCATTCATTCACACATTCATCAATAAATAAATAAGACATTAAAGTAAATAAATCTTTCTCCTCACCTTGGAGGAAAAGTTACAACTTAATCCCTAAATACATTCTACCCTTTTAAAGTAACCTAAAAATTACCCATAACCCTCCTAAGACATACACAGTCTGAAATTGGTCTTTTAATTCCACTACACTTGCAAAAACGACACTTAAACATGTAATTAACCATAAATGGTTCCTCAAACCACTATTCATATCAAAATGGACCTCTAACATGCCATAGTCATTCTCATTCATTCACCCATACATCAAGACATGTCAAGATCTATACATAAGCAAGCATTTTATTAATTAACAATTAATAAAATCCTAAACATTTATTTTAAATGCTACATTCATCATATCTAATGCATAATCCTAAATGAATTTAAACACTTAGCAAGAAGATCTAAACAAGATCTACTACTATAGGCCATTAAGATTTAGAAACTGTTTTCTATTTAATACTTTTTGACAAATTTCAAACATAAAAATGCTAATTTTGGGTTGTAGAGCTCTTTCAAATGATAGAAAGTGTCATTATAGAACAAATGTTCACCGTGACGGGAGACAAGAGTGTCGTGACAGCACTATTCAATCTTCCAAAAGGTCCTAACACCTACAAAATTTATTTGGAAGTCAAGGTACCTCTGAACTTCAAAGAGTGCTGTAATATCAAAAAATTTCCTCCATGACATTCGATAAGAGTACCGTGATGGCACTGTTCTTACCTTCAGAAATACCCAAGAGCACAAAACCCAATTTTTATCATAAGAGTTTTAGTTGTGAGGTCCAAAAAACCCTATGGAGTAAGATCAGTGCCATGATGGCATAAGAGTCCACTTGACAATGGATAAGATCCATATAGAATGAATGTAAACTAATGTGTTGATTGAATTATTATGAAAGATTAACCTCTCTTATCGTATTTCGATAATAAACTTAGCTTTGAAATTTCACATGGGTTGTAAAAGTCTTGAATCAATCCCTTTGTCAACTTCACGAATTGCCAAATTGCCAAATTCTTCACAAGTTGTGTGGATCTTCTTCTCTAACTTTCCACGAGATGTGAAATCTACCATAAGTGTTATAGGAATTTCTGCCTAAATCTAGTGCTAATTCCACAAGTCATGCAATTTTCCATAGGGGTTGTGAAACTATTTGTTTGAATTTCCATAAGGTGTGAAATCTACAATAAGGGTCATGGGATTTTCTGCCCAAATTTTAATTCTGAGTTCACAGGGCATGACTATTTCCACAGGCTATGTAGTCCTCTTGATAATTTTCTCTAAGTTATGAATTGTTCCACAAGGATGAAAATTTCCACTAGTTTATTATAAGTAGGCGAACTAATTTAGATCGACACATTTAAGTGGTTTTTGTCGCTAATTGACCCTTTTGGGTTTTTTGTGCATAAATTACCAAAATTCCTTAGTTTTGAATATTTGACAAACTCACTTGATATTATATTCTACTAATGTTTATTTAAGTGTTTAAGAGTTGTTCCAGCAAGTATGAGTCAAACCAAGTGAAGATAAACAATCAAACTTGTAAGAAAATTGAAGTTCAATGTTAGCATTGACGTCTTGCACGAAATAGGTACATTTCACAAAGAACTTATGCTAAAGTAGTCCAGAAGGTTTGGTCTCACGCACGAGAAAAGTTTAAGTAATCTAGCAACTTAATCTCGCACGCGAGCAACCATCTCTTGCGCGAACTCATGTCAAGGCTAGTCCAAAAAGTTTTTGCATTTGTTGTCTCACGCGCTATAAGAATCTGGCTTAGCAGTTGTAAAGCTTTAACGATCATGTCTCGCATGAAACATGGGTGTCTAGCACGAGATGGCAGCAGTTATCCATTGCAATGGCTAGCTATTCGTTACATATCTATTAGAGAACTCAGTGTCTAGTCTCTTATAAGACACTGTATCTTGCTTGAGACACCAGTGCTGTTTCAAATAGACTTAATTTTCAAGGGAGCAATGATAATATTCTTAAAGATAGGTATAAATACCCACTCATCTAGCCTTCTGAATGTTAAATCAACTATTGAACCAAATGAACACTTAAGCTTCATTGTCAACTACCTTCTTTTCATCTTTTACTCTTTCTTTCAAACAATCATTATGTATAGTTAGTTAAGTGAGCTATAAACTCAATATCATTATTGTTTATAGTTAGTTGAGTGAGCTAAAAAACTCAACACTTGTTGATAGTTTAGAGTGATCTAGAAACTCTAAATTCTTTTTTTGTAAGGTTTATGTGTTAGCCAAAAACACTAAGTTTGAGATTAGCTTAGAAAACCTCTCTTGTATTCTTAATTGAATAGTGAAACTTAATTCTTATGGGAATTGAAGAAGTGGACGTAAGATCAATTATATCCAAACCACTATGAAATCTCTTATTCATCCTCAAAGCTTTATAGTCTCTTTAACTTCCATTATCCTTTTAATCCACCATATTCTGCACCTTTTAAAGTTTTAATTAACCAACTAATTCACCCCTCCTCTTAGTTTTCATGGGGCTAACAATTAGTCTTAGAGCTTGAATCTTTTACCCAAGCTTAATTGCAAAAGAAGATCCAATGGCAATAATACAAGAGCTTAAGGAGTTAGTTCAATGGCCAATTTTTTATGGAAGTGATTTTACCTATTGAAAAATCATAATGGAGATGAGCCTTGAAGCATGTAGATTATGGGGCTATATCCTAAAAGAATGGAAACTTCTTATTAATGTGAATGAAAAGAAAGAAAAAAAAAAGATTCCCAAAGTATAATAGAGAAGTGTGGTGGCAACTAAGAAGGGGGTGAATTAATTGGCTAATTTAAATTTCTGTTAAGGTATAGAAGTTGGTGGATTTGAAATTTGATGGAAGTTTCAAGAAGATTATGAACTTGGAAGTTGAACAAGAGAATTTATAGTGGTTCGGTTACAACTCAAGACTACGTCCACTTCTCCAATCCTAGGAAGGAATTAGGTTCCACTATTCTTCAATAAGAATACAAGAGGTTTTAACAAGTTTACCTTAAACTTAGTGTTTTAAGATCACACCAAACTTTAGAATTTAAAGTTTAAAGCTTACTCTAAAAACTATCTAACACTCATATGTTGAGTTTAAGGATCACTCAACAAACACTCACAATAAAGATGTTGAGTTTACAGCTCACTCAATAAACTATTACAATAAAAAACATTTTGATTGATTAAAATAGTAAAAAAATGAATTGAAGGTTGTAATAATGAAGTTCAATCTCTCAGTAGTTGGTCCAACCTTCTGAAGGCTATATGAATGGGTATTTATACCAAAAAGTGAAAATATAATTGTTGCTCCTTGAATTGAAGTTTATGTCTATTTTTCTACAGACGTCACGAGCGCAATGCTTATGTCATGAATGCGACCTCTCACTGATATCTCTCAACGGTCTTCTAACAGCTCTATTCAACTAGTCGTTGGACTCTAACATTAGCCTCGTCGAGAGCGTGATGTACTTGTTGTGTGCATGACCAAGCAGTTGATCTCTGCAACAACTATTTGTTGTTGTAGTCACGTGCGAGACGGCTAGTCGCGAGATTTCCAGTAGCTAATGGAAAAAAATCTTGGCCATTTCATGTTTTCGTTGCGAGTGCGAGCTTCTGTCATGTGCACGACGCTAGTTCAAATTTCCTTCATCTCGCGAGCAACTATTGTCCGATATCAGTGCTTTCTTTTAGAACTTCAATTCTTCTGCAAGTCTAGGTGTTCATCTTGAATTGTTTGAGTTCGGACTTGCCGAAACTATACTTAAACACTTAAAAATGCATTAATAAATTACATGTTCAAGTGAGTTTGTCAAATATTCAAAACCGAGAGATTTTGGCAATCCGAGCACAACATAAAGATCAAAGACTTCAAAAAATTCAACAGCAAAAAGCAATGTGTTATCTCTTGAGCTTATTAAGCAAAGAAGAAGTCAAAAGAGTTCAACCTTGCCTAAGTGCCTACTCTATTTGGAGAATGATGGAAAGAATTCATGATGACACAAGGGTAAATAAAGAGGAAGACATCTATTGCCTACGTTTTGAAGATATTGAAAAAGTTAAACCTCATAACTCTTGCTCCACTTTACAAGAACAATAATCAAATGAGTTAACTCTTGTACTTAATTCATTAATTGATGATTATGTTGATGATAATGAAAAATGTTATGAAGAAGTGGTTGAAGAGTCTAATTAGTCTTATTGTGAAAACAATAATTGTTTTGTGTGAATGAATTTTTATAAGAGTAAATATGAAAGTTTAGAAAAAGAGCATGCTAGGTTTTTAGTTATAGTTGATGAATTAAGAACTTCAAATGAATTGTTTAGGATCAACAATTGTTTAAATTATTATAGTGTTAATGATAATTTAAGCATAAATGATTCGATTAATAATTATAATGTAAATCGAGTCATTAATGATATGTAACATAGTGAATTCATATATGTATTTAGAGGTTTAAATCTGGAGGAAGATCAATCCTTTAACCAAAATTGTGGTGTTGCATAATGTAGCACTCTTTAACATGAATTGGTTAAAAAAACTAAGAAATTTATGAGTTCATTCATTGAATGCTTCTACTTCTAAAAGAGTAAATGGTAAATCTCAAAGGATTAATTACTCCAAAGGGAAATCTCATACATTTTATAATTTGAAAAATAAGCATAAAGTTAAGCATCATTGTGCCATATATAGAACTTATGATCCCAAAGATAGGTTTCTTAAAAATAGTAAACCATTTCATACTTCTTATTATAATGGAGACTATAATGAGAAAACTAAAATGGATTGTTGCTCGATATCTAGTACAAGTATTCATGGAGAGACCTCAAATACTTGTGTTCCCAATGTTAGATTTTAAGTAAAAAAATCTGGTCGTAAATATCTTATTAATGGGAACAAGTATAATAGAAAAGGAGGAAACTCTAAACTTTATGTTTCCAAATCTAACTTTCAAAAACTGAAAGTTAATCATGCATCATCCAAAAAGCCAAGTAAATATTGTCATTATTGCAATAGATATGGTCACAAAAATTCTAATTATCTTATAAGAATGATGCATTTAAAGTTGGACCCTAATGACCTAATTGCTAACCATCAAGGACCCAAACTTATTTGGATATCTAGAATCAATTGATTAACTTCATATAGATATGCATTAAGAAGCTTCATGGATAAACATATGGTGATTATGGATAGAAAAAGCTTAAGGCATATGAAGGGGAGAAAGAAACGCTTTCTCCATTATGGATGAAATTGGGTGATGAAGAAATCATAATGTTTGGAAGCAATGCCAAAGGTAAGAAAAATTGGCATTGGCTAGGTTGGTAAACATGCTAAACTTGACTTGTGCTTTATTTGTTTGCCCTTCATATAATTTGTTGAATATTAGTCAAATTTGTGATATAATATATAGAGTGAATTTAGACTCTACTTATTATCACAAAAGTGTATAATATTGTATGATGAGGCAAAATGCAAAGTTTACCTTTATACTTATATTAAACTCTACTACTAATTATTCATTTGAGTGTTTAGCATTTTCAGTGATAATCCTTAATGAGACATTGAAGGATAAGCCTCACCATCAACACTTTGGAGCTCAAAATGTGGAAAGATTTAATTGTAAGTTCTCCCACAATTCAAGCACCTTAAGGGTAAAATGCGTGAAGCTTACTCATACCGAAAGCATCTTCAATCTCATTTAAGAACGTAAGTACTCAAACTTCCTTGACTCATTTATATCAATTTGATTAGTACCATTAGGTTGCTAGTTTAATGTTACATTATGAATTTGTGACTATTGATGTCTACTCTATGATATATTTAGATATAATTTTTATCTCTCAAAATAATGATTTTATTATCTTCAAACTCCTTCAAGAATTTATCAAAAACTTAAAGACTTTATATTTTAGCCATTATGGCTTAAGTGTTTGAAGTAACTATGGAATGAAATTTGTAAATTCATTTTTTATTCACATAATATTATTTATTTTTATACTTTTCACAAGATCTCTTAATAAATGGTTTCATTAAAATAAGTCAAAACTTTATAGAGATGACAAATTTTTTTAATTGACAAAATAATTTTGAATAAAAGTCTTATTTTTTATTAGAATAAAGCTTTTCCTCTCGCCTCTCGAATTCGAGATATACAGAATCACGTTAACGTGTTTTAAAACACGTTAACGTGTTTCTGTGTATCTCGAATTCGAGAGGCGAGAGATGTAGCCTTGCTCTTTTTATTATCATCTTATACATCACTTATTAAGAATATTTTTCAAATCATTTTGCATAATTCTCAAGATTCCAAAACTGTTATGTTTTAAAGTGTTTAAAGTATTCTTGAAAACATATTTGAAAATAGTAATTTAATTGTATTTGTGATGTGCATACATCACATACTTTTACTCTTCTTATAGAAACTATCATTAAATGGTTTTAATAGATTAAATCAAATTATTTAGTGAGATGACTGGTTCTATGGTTAAAAATTACATTTGGCAAAAGCCTTAAATTATGTGGTCATCTCATAAATCATTTTCCTAAATAAGGAATCTTGAGCAAATTATTTTTGGGATAAAATACCCAATTTATTCATTATAGAAGTCCTTGATGCAAATGTTTTATAACACCTAGGTCAATCTTAAATTTCTTGTGTTCAACTTAGATATCAGAAATTTAGTAGGTGTTACCCTTTAAATAGCAAACTACATAGAATCTTTAATAAATCTTTGATGCCTATTAAAGAATCTTTGCTTATAGTATTTTATAAGTCTAATCCCTTTGATCAAAGGAAATATACTTCTTTTATTTTTGTAGATGCAATCACTACAAGGAAACCAACCATCCACCTCACATCAATATGAAAGAATAAAGGTCTAATTTCATCAAAAAGTTGACGTTGAGAAAAGATTCAAGCAAAAGGAATCTTACAAATGAGCTAATTCTAGATGAAGCACTAAAAGGTGTAAGTATTCCTAACTCTTTTCATCTATATAATTGTTTTCTACCTTCTCTCAAATTGTGCCAAAAATTTTTGATAAAGTCTTAGCAAATAAAAGTAGAGTTCGGTCATAACTCAACCAACTTGAGAAAAATTGGGACTGAAATCTGCTTCCAAGTCTCTCTAGCTAATTTTTAATTGGTACCCAATGAATATTTAGAAATAAGTTTAATGAGATAGGTACCATTAATAGAAATGATACTAGAAAAGGTAGCTTTAGGCTATAATCTAAAAAAGAGTAATATCTTTGATAAATCTTTGGCCTCAATTGCTAGAGTAATAGCCTATTAAATTTTACTTGTATTTGCATGACATACAAGTTTTTTAAACTTTTTCAAATATATGTCAAAGAATTATCTTTTAAACAATTTTAAAGAATAACCTTTGACATATGATTTTCAAACTTTTTCAAATTTATATCAAAGAATATTTTATCAAACAATTTATAAGAATAACATTTGACATTATATCTTTTTGCGTAAGTCTAAATATCACTTAATATATATAAGTGTTACTAATTATCCTTTTATGAGCATTTCTTTTTAAGTCATTGAGATAAGTCTCGAGGAAGGAATCTAGTTTTTTCTTGGACTTAAATTCAACAAAAGACGGCATCCATATCAAGTGTGAGAAATTACTCAATTGAGCTCAAGATGATTGGAAAGGATGGATGCAATAGTAACTGAGCCATTATCAAATGTACATTCAAATAGTCTATTGAAAGACTTTAGAAAGTTACAATCCAATAACTCTACTCATTTTTAGACTTCAAGAAAAAATTGGCATGATTATACATTTGCAATGCTAGTAGGAGTTATATCGTTATGTATGATTTAAATAAGAATTGCTATGCTCAATTGCTTTATAAAAATCTATCTTTTAAATATTAAACATTTTTTGTATGATCATGCATTTAACTAAGGGTGGCAAAAACTGACCCGACCTGCTAACCTAATACAAACCCGACATATTATTAGCGGGTTATGGTTGAGATTTTCGACCTGTTTATTTAAATGGGTAGACATTAACCCGACCTGAAATTAAATGAGTTAGGTTCAGATTGAAAATTTCAACCCGCAAGTCGACCTACGTAACCCGAATATTTAAACTATGTCGTTTTTATTTAGGTTTGACTTTGTATATAACATAACATAATAACCTTCTTCTGCTTCTTATCTCTATTCTTTATTTCAAAATTTCTTCTTCACTCTCTCCATCACCAGCCGCCGATTTACTTCCATGACCAGCATCACTAGCCGTCGCTCCTACTCCAATCACCACCATCAACGATCTCTGCCGCCACCCTCTCTCCCTTTCTCCACTGCTTCTACTCCCATCACTAGCCACCGATCCTACTCCAATCACCACAATCAACGATCTCCGCTGCCACACTCTCTCCCTCTCTCTGCCACTCCTACTCCCATCACCACCATCAACCTAACCTCCTTACCTCACGAGACGAGCCCCCGATCATATCAGATCTTCACTTTCCCGATCAAGAAACTTCATCAAAGCGTTGATTCATCATCTCTATCGCCTCTGATCTGATCTCCATCACAGCCCGAAGATCTTGCCGACATAGCAGATCGTCAGGGAGTGAAGTTTACCGAGCCTCAGGTTCATTCCTTCATGTTTGCACTCTCCTATTCCATTTTTAGTTTTTCATCTTGCGTAGAAGTTGAATATTTTTGTTTTAATTATTGCTTTTTATTGTTTTCTTTGGAATATTTTTGTTATATAGAGACATGTGATAATAATTATTTATAAATCTATTTTAGAAAAAAGAAACAGAACATATTGAGATTTTTATAGGTAAATTGTTCATTCCCTCTCCAAGATCCCATCCCTTTACAGTTTCCTCTCTTTTTCTGGATATAAACAAGTCAATATTGATCTATGCTTTGTGCCAAAATCATTTTAAATTATGATTTGAGTTTTTTAAATCCCATCCAATTTATACATTGTGCTAATTAATTCAAATTAGATTATTACAGACGTTGATTATGAGTTTGAATTGTATTTTATTCAAGAGGTTTAATATTTGAGAATTTTCATTTATTATTATTTATATTAAATTTGCAAAATTAGGTTATACAGATTCGAGTCGACCTGAATTTAGCAGGTTAAATGGGTTTAAATTGACCCATTTATATATAACATTATTAAAAATAAATAAATAATCAGATCAGGTTGACCTAAACCCGTGGTAGATCAGGTTAAGGTTGAAATTTTCGACCTGTTTAATAAACAGATCATGTTAGGGTTGTGGGGTTATTAACCCGAAACTTGTGTAACCCAAAAAATACCATATCAGGTCAATCCAACCCAACCTGTTTACCACTCCTACATTTAATATGTCATATAAATGCTTAATTGTTGTGCTAAATTGCTTAAAAATCCCCTAAAGTATTTTGAATTTTTCAAACCGATTTTTCACTGATCGTGCATGAGATCCATGGTTCTCGGCCATTATCCCCTTGAAAATTCTTAACTGTCAAAACTTTTGTGTTGTTTATGCATGAGACGTTGTCTCTCACACGAGATCTGATTGCTAAAATTTTTTTCAAAGTTTGGGTATCATCTCGTATGAGATCTTTTTCAAAATTATAATCGTTGTTGAAATAGTGCATGCTAACATTTATATTTTTGAAAATCTATCATTAATGAACTAGCTGTTGAAGACTTGTGAAGGGTTTTATGCAAGATGTCAGTCAAAGTCTACAACAATCAGTTTCTTAGACTTTAATTCATTTTGAAATTCAAAATTCCTCCTCCCAACAACTGATTTTTACTCTTTTGCCTATAAATACCCACTCTTCACTCTTTCAAAACACTTTACTCTCTTCAAGACCTTTCTCCCCAAAGATTTCAAGCACTCTAACTCAAAAATCTGTAGAAAAGTATTCATCTTCTTCTTCCTCAAATCACTGTAATCATGCCTAGACAAAAAAAAAACCACTTCTTCCAATCCCCCATCCATGCCTAGAATTCTTTCTAATCATGCCCCAAACTCTTTAACCAGAAATCAATATAAGTGCTTTAAGGACCAATATAAGAAAAAAAATCTTTAGCATTCAGTTAATTGATGAAGGCACCTTGACTACACTTGGTATTAAGGATAAGGTAAACCAACTTCTTACAAATTCTTCTCTCCTTCATTTTTCCAATATCACTTGTGAGGGCTATAAATCTCTCACATGTAAAATTCTCTCTTCTCTTTAATGCTCATATAAGAGAGATTAGGAAGACAACCCTGCATACTAAATAGCCTTAATTTCTTTCAAACTTTTTAATGTCACCTACACATTTTCTAGGGCTAGAGTTACCAAAATTTTCCAAATCTCTACCAGTCCTCTAACTGGATTTAGAGATCTCACCTTGGACCAAACTACCTCAACTTGCAATCAATTTCATTTATTCGAGTCCATAACCCAAAACACTCTTAAGGTTACATCACTTAGATCCTTACCCCTTTGGTTCCTCCACCAAGTAATTGGTAATATTATCCTTTCAAGGAAGGGACCAAATAAAGTGTCTTAAAAAATCTCTTCCTCCTCCACTGTGTAGTAACTCAAACCCCTTATTATGGAGTAACTATTCTTATAAAACACTTCTTTGAGATACAAAATTCAACCTCTAAATGCCCAATTATTTTAGCCTTTCTCTCCTACTTAGTTGCTCATACTGTTCACATTAAGGAAAGTTATTACCAATGATTTTTTTGACAAAGATTAAGAGATCCCTAATAACAAAAAGTTTACCATTAACTACCTTATCCAAGATACCGAAATTATCAAGATCGATACATATGCTTTTCTTAGAAACAAACCTCAACCAATCCTAGAGCTCCACCTTCTCCCTCTCGAAGAACCTCTAAAAGGTCAAGATCTATCTTCTTCTCTTTTCAACCTTCTGACAAAATTGAACAAGTCCTTAAAAATCAAAAGAATATTTTTAAGTGGCTTAGGATCATCAATGAAGCACTAGGGATCACTTGCACCTCCTTTTCCTCTTTATCTTTTCAAAGTGGTGATTCATTCAACAATGATCACTTTGAATTTCACCCAAAAGGAGAAGTTTCTTCCATATGAGCCTTTGTTATTCGTGATTTAGAAGAAGATTAAATATTTTTTTTAATTATTTTCTATTATATTTAATATCTTTTAGTCATTATTTTATGTTTTGTACTCTTTCTTTCTATTAATGATAATTGAATTTTTTCTATCAAATCTCTATTTGTTTTTTATATTTTTGCTGAAAGGAGAAATATTATAAGTTGTGATTATTATCCTTTAAACTTAAACTCAAACTAAAAAAAATTAACTTTGAAACCTTTGCATAAATTGAGGGGGAGCAATTGAGTAACTTAAGTAACTTAAGCAAATTAAGCAATGAACTTGAATTATTTCAATGAACTTAATATATTTCATAACTAATAATCATGCATTATCACTTAAATACTTGCACTATTATCTTGTCAATCACACAACTCAAGTGATTTGTAAAAAATAAAAGAGGAGGAGATTGTTATGCGTAAAGTACCAAAATCTCTCGATTTTTACTATTTGACAAACTCACTTGATATTGTATTCTACTAATATTTATTTAAGTGTTTAAGAGTTGTTCCAGCAAGTATAAGCCAATCCAATTAAAGATGAATAATCAGACTTGCAAGAAAATTGAAGTTCAAAGTTAACATTGACGTCTCACTCGAGATAGGTATATCTCACGCGAGAACTTATGCCAACACGATCAAAGTTCAAGTAGTTCAGCATTGGAGTCTTACATACAAGCAAACGTCTCTCGCACAAACTCATGTCAAGGTTAGTCCAGAACGTTTTTGCATTTGTTGTCTCACGCGCAACAAGAATCTAACTTGGCAGTTGCAAACCTTTAAAGATAATGTCTCGCATGAGATGGCAGCAGTTGTCTATTGCAACGGCTAGTGCATTTAATGAAAGTTGATGTCAACAGATATTCGTTACATATCCGTTAGAGAAGTTAATGTTTAGTCTCATGCGAGACACTGCATCTCGCACGAAACACAAGTGTTGTTTCAAAAAGACTTCATTTTTAAGGGAGCAACGACTATATTCTCAAAGATGGGTATAAATACCCACTTATATAGTTTTTTGAAGGTTGGATAAACTACTGAACCAAATGAACACTTGAGCTTCATTGTCAACAACCTTCTTTTCATCTTTTACTCTTTCTTTTAAACAATCATCATGCAAAGTTCTTTGTAGTAAGGTTTATGTGTTAGCCAAAAATATTAAGTTTAAGGTTAACTTAGAAAACCTCTCTTGTATATTTAATTGAATAGTGAAACCCAATTCTTACAAAAATTGGAGAAGTGAACGTAGGATCGATTATATACGAACCACTATAAAATCTCTTGTTCATCCTCCAAGCTTCATAATCTCCTTAACTTCCACCATCCTTTTACTTTTTTGGTTAATTATTTTCCCTCATTAACCCTTACTTTTTGCCTTGAGACGTTGATAATCTTAATAGGGCACTTATTTTATTTTTTGTCACAAATTTGATTCTCACAACTGACCTCAAAGATTAAGTAAATATGTCATTCCAACTTAATTTACCTTCCTAATATAAACAATTCCAAGTCAGAATCCATTTACAGAGTCGAGGCTAATGTGCCATAATAATAATTAACCCTAAATGAATCACTGAAAATTATAACACGCTACGTAAATTATGACTAAAATCATAATATCCTTAGAGAAATATATATATGGAAAAATCAAACACAGGGATGGGAGGTAGGAAATGCTTGCCTTTCTAACCTTGTTTCTCCTACACATGCATTACATTGGTCATATTCCGACTTCTTTTTTCTAGGATTTTTGGTTTTAAATCTCAACAACTAGAAGGGGTTTTGAGATTGGCAGAACAGAATATCTCTCACATAAATGCAAAACCACAACATATAGGAAAGTGTATTTCCTAAATGGAAGTGACTAGGGTCGACTATACGTGGGTTAGGACTTGGTTTGACTGGTCTGGGTTCCACAAGCGAGACTTTAGCTTTTTACGACCTAATCTTTTTATATACAAATTTGGTATAAGACTTCTGGGTGGTAAGCATTACTAACACTTTAATAGTTGGATCCAAAATCGTGTCAGAAAGAAAACTAGCAGGTGCAGTAATAACCTTACTGTGAGGTAATATTAAGTAGAATAGAGATAGAAGATGTTGAGTATGAAATGCAAATCCTAAAACAATTGGATAAGGAAAGTGATAAAATAAACAATCAATTAACGATTTCCCAAATGGCTTAAGGTTTCTTTTACTCTAATTTTTAATTAAGAAAGCAAATTTAACTTAATTTTGAGTCAATTTCTAATTGCATCCCCAACTAAGTTTATTAAAAACTGGGGATTCTTTGGGTGCAAAATTCCCAGCAGAGTTGCCAAAGTCTTTAACCATAAAAAAACTCGCCAAATTCTTTAACCACCAAAAAACTACTTTTTATGCAATACTTGTTTTTGCTTATTAAAAGTCTTCTTGATTATGAAAATAGTGACAAAACTTTAAGTGGTTGAATGCGCATACCAATCTTTAGAAAATAATTTTTAGAGTCGCCACCCATTGGGAATAGATTTTAATTTCTTTGAAAAACTCCAATTTGACTCCATTTTTAGTTATAAAGACATGGTCTCGAATCTAAGACTCTAAAGTAAGGGAATAAGTTACATTATTTAGGATTTCACCTAAATAACGCCCGAATTTATTGGACTCGCCTAAATTATCTAGTCTTTCTAAGTTGAGTTTTGTTCTAAAAACCAATTAACTATTAATTAGGTAAAGTGGGCCCCTAATTCTAAGAAAAACATTAATTGCATTCAAATTAAGCATATATTCAACCATTAGATCATCCATTCACACATTCATCAATAAATAAATAAGGCACTAAAGTAAATAAATCTTCCTCCTCGTCTTAAAGGGAAAGTTACAATTTAATCCCTAAATACATTCCACCCTTTTCAAAAGAACCAAAAATTATCCATAACCCTCCTAAGACATACATAAATCGAAATTGATCCTTTAATTCCACTACAGTTGCAAAAATGACCCCTAAACATGTAATTAACCACTAATGGTCCCTCAAACCACTAATCATACGAAGAGGGTCCCTAACATGCCATAGCCATTCTCATTCATTCATCCATACATCACAACATGTCAAGATCCATTCATAAACAAGCATTTTATTAATTAACAATTAATAAAATATTAAACATTTATTTCATATTCATCACATCTAATGCATAATCATAAATGAATTTAAACACCTAGCAAGAAGATCTACTACCATTGGCCTTTAAGATTTAGAAATTGTTTTCTATTTAATACTTTTTGACAAATTTCAAACATCAAAATGCTAATTTTGGGTTATCGGGCTCCCTGGAATGGTAAAAGTGTCGTGACGGCACAAATGTCACCATGACGGTGGACAAGAGTGCCGTGATGGCACTATTCAATTTCCCGGAAGGTCCTGACACCTAAAAAATTTATTTGAAAGCGAAGGTACCTCTGAACATCAATGAGTGTCGTAACGGCATAAAAGTCCACCATGATAGTTGACAAGAGTGTCATGATGGCACTGTTCTTACCTTCAAAAAGACCCTAGAGCCCAAAACCCAATTTTTATGATAAGAGTTTTATTTGTGAGGTTCTGAAAAACCTGTAGAGTAAGATCAGTGCCGTGACAGTGGACAAGAGTGCCTTAATGGCACTGTTTATACTCCAAGAATTTCCAAAACAAAGATTTTACAAATCTAACTTTGAAGTATGAGTGTCAAAAGCTAATCCGACCTGCTAGCTCGACACGAACCCGACCTGAAATTAGTGAGTTAGGGTTGAATTTTTTGACCTATTTAATTAAATGGATCAACACGAACCCGGCTTGAAATTAAATAGGTTAGGTTCAGGTTGAAAATTTTAACTTGAAAAATGACCTATTTAACCTGTTTACAAATACGACATGCTCATATTGAGGAGATATGTCTTGCTTGTAATATATATTCTAAAAATTTTTCCCATGTTTTGTTTGATTGTGTGTGTGTGTGTATATATATATATATATATATCAGATCAGGTTAGAGTTGATGGGTATTTAACCCGAACCTGCTTGACACGAACATGAACTCGACCCAACCCAACCTGTTTGACACCCCTACTTTGAAGAAAAAAAATGAAAACCAAAAACAAATATAGAAACCTAAAAAGCCAAAAGCCAATAAACACATATCTAATAAGATCTAGAATATAAAAAGAAAAGTTTAAGGAATTATCTTGCCCTCAGTTTAGAGGCTTAAGAGCTTTAAATACAACTTTAATGAATCCAACCTCCTTTTGTTCTTCAATTTGAGATTTTCAAATTTAGGTTTTAGGCTGATTTAATCTTAAAATGTACATAAATAGTCCACATTCTATTATGTCTAGTGATAAAAATGAAAGGAAACCACACTAATAATAGAGGATTTCCTTTCCAAATCAAGTTTTTTCCTTGAAATCCCTAAAAACTTGCCTAAAATCCCTCAAATTTCTCTTAGGATCTTAAATGTGCTAGGAATAGTAAGGAAGAATACTAATTTTCACCAAAAGACCTTTCTATTGTCAAAATATGGTCTATTTATAGCCATTCATGACGTTTTCACCCCAGACATATGTCAGCCCGTCAGACCAGCGTAACTTCCAAGGATAAAAAGAGTATCGTGACGGCACTCTTAAGTGTTTTCTGCCACATCATCGTTCGTGCTCCTCAAGAAAGGACAGAGTGTCGTAATGGCACTCTTTACCGCCATGATAGCACTATTCTAGTGCCTTCACGATGGTCCCTAGTTCTACCGTCATAGTACTCTTCAGTACCTTGTTGGCAATCTTTCAAGGAAGACATCTCAAAACACAGGAAATTGGTAAAGAAATATGTATCGGATCTTTAATATGAGAGGGAATCCATTAAAAACCCTTTTAGTAAAGAAATCACCAATTAACAGGACACCGAGCCCTTAGGCGTGGTTTGGGATCACTGAAAACGAGCACGTTTGACCCCTAAGTGTAATGAAAGGTTATCTCACTACTTTAGCGGGTTTATAACATTTTCAAATGTTCCTCGAGACTCTCTAAAATATTGCAAAAATGAACACAAAGAGACTCATAAATAAAGCACAAGGATTTTACTTGGAAACTTGGAAAGAGAACTTTATCGGAGCCGAGATTTTGAATTGCTTGAACAAATATTGAATTTGTAACACCCTAATTTTTAAATATTGATTTTTAATTAAGAATGACTAAATTGAAAATAAAATTTATTTAAAGGTTATTTTAGAAATTTCAAACTACCGGTATTTACGTAAAATTTATTAAATAGTGAAGGGCAATTTAGTATTTTTGTTTAGAAAATATTTTAAATAAATAAATAAATATTATTATTATTATTATTATTATTATTATTATTAGCAAAAAAAAAAAAGAGGAGAAACGAAAGCTTTGTTTCGTTCTTCCTTCCGGTCTTCTCCACCTTCATCGATCAACAACCAGCAGCACCGGCCAGGAGAACCGCCGCCGCGCCTGCAACGCCGTCCGGTCCTCCTCCGTGCTCGATGTCCTCTGTTTCTTCATCTCCTTCTTCCCTTTCAGCCGATTGAAAATAAACAGAGATTGGGAGAGAGAGAACCGACGCGAGAGGAGAGAGAAGGATTTCGTTCGCTTTTTCCAGCCAACTCCAGCCATGTCCGGCAAAGATAAGCCTCGATCTGGACTCCCCATGGAATGGGCTTTCAGCTGATGTAAGTAACACCATCGAAAAACACCGAAAACGGTGATCGAAGACCAAGCATAGCAGAATTTTTCGGCGGCTTTTTCGGCCGCTACGGTGGTCGGACGGGGCTTTTGAAAACTAATTTGGACTCCTCTCGAAGAGAGCTTTCCGACGATATATGCCTTCTTTCAGATCTATAGCCGAATCAAAAATCAAGTTCAAATGGTCAAATTCTTACCAATAAATTCTGACGCATTTTTCGGCTATCTACGGTCAAAATCTCACTTCGGCTTAGGTAAGAAATTGATCCTCTCTTCGTTAGCTACGTTTTGATGTTGCGTTTATAATTTTTGGCTATGATTTGTGAAATCTGGCGAGTCAACCGAACTGTTTCTATTGATTCCGGTGAATTGGTGTATTGTCCGCTGAGTTTGTTTGTATTTTTGGGTTCCTTGTAGTGAGACGAAGCCAACGGTGTGTTCGGATTTGAAATCCAATAAGAATTGTGATTTTTCGGTGTTAGACTGACCAGAATATTCCGTCGGCGGCGACCGGAATATTCTGTCGCCGGCGACCGGAATATTCCCTCTGGTGAAAAATTTCGACAGACCCTATTCCGCATCGTTTCGACGAGCTGAGCCCGAATTTGAACTCCGTTTGACGATTTGAGACCCCGAACTACCAGAAATGTAAAGTTCGCAAACTTAATTATTATAATTTGAATAATTGATATATAATTAATTAAATGAGATTAATTTGGAAATTAATGTATAAATGCAATTCAAAATAAATAATAGTGAAATTGAGAATTTAATTATAGAATGGAATTAATTACGAATCGAAAGGAAATACGATTGAAATAAATTAATAATAAGAGCTCGATTTATATAAATAGCTGACGAAAGAAATTAATTATAGAAATTGGTTTATTGTGATTAGTGAAAGGACAGAGGACAGTCCGAGAGGAATTATGAAGATAGATTGCGAAGAAATTAACGCGTAGGATTTTGTCTGCGAACTCCAACAGGTTCGATACTTTTTAGTATTTGAACTGAATCTTTTATTTTTAAATGCATGTTTTAAATGAGCATTATTTTACGGAATTTCAGATAAATGTTTTGTTGGGCACTTGAACATGTGTTCGAGTCGGATTGTATATTTTATTGTATTTATGATACCGACGCGGTAATTGCAAATGCGATACTACCGATGTGGTAAATGAAAATTATGATTTTAAATTAATATTTGAATTCCAAAAAGATGTTTGAGATGAACATGACCAAGTGGAAATTTACTGATCGAGAAAATGGATATTATAATGATTTGAAAATTTTGAGAAAGCATGGAAATTGAACTATGCTAATGAATAAGAAACAGAGTTGAAAATCATGATTGATAAATAATTGATAAAAGGAAGAGAAATATATTTTATATACTTTACTTGGTTATGGACCTAGTGATAAGTATATGTCGACATATGGGCAAAACTCATGTACAGGTGAACAAATGGAAGTGAAATAATGAAGTAAAATGGTAGTAGGGTGAATAAACAGGCATAACTACGGGTTATGACCTATAAAATGGTAGTATGGTGAATAAACAGGCATACCTACGGGTTATGGCCTATAAAATGAAAAATGGGCGTACAGTCTAGAGGGCTTACGCAACGTATTGGCGTATAGTCTAGAGGACTTGCGCAATACTAAGAAAAGTATCGCCGACTGTCTAAATAGCTTTGCGGGATACAAATATAAATGCATTAGCGTTATAGTCTAAAGGGCTATACAGAATGCAGCTCTTAAACTTATTCTGAAATCCAGTATGACCAGTGGAGTAAAAATGAAATATTTTAGCAGATGTGCTCAATGATTTGAGATAAATGGAATTTTACTATAGCATGGTTTTTGTTAAATATTTACTGTATTATATGATTGTATTGGATTTAATTTCTCAAATTGAATTCTGTCAACTGCAGTTAAAGACTGCTGTTTTAATAAGTAATTTGTAAAATGCTTTTAGTAAACAAGTTATATTTATTGTATCCACTGAGCATGGAGTTGCTCAGCGAGTTATTTTTGTAACTCGCAGGTCCGCAGATAGAAGAAATTGAATAGCAGCATAATCGTGGTCTGCTCCTAGAAGTTAAGCGATGGTATAACCTCCAGTTTTATTTAGTTTGGCATGTACTGGTTATTGGAAATTATTTGTTATGAGTAATTATTGTAAAATAGTCA